>VWYP01030945.1:0-37107 GCA_013400435.1 Pycnonotus jocosus | reverse complement strand
GTCTCATCTTTTGATGGTGGTACTGTTTGGCCTGTAGAATCAAGGAAATCCTAGAAGAAACTGCTTATTATTTCACAAAAGGTGTAGTTGTGATGCATCTTCATTCATAAGAAACACGCTGATTTTTGTCCCTAGTTCTATTCCATTCTCATACACAAATTATTTTCATTTCTGCAGTGTGAGGGTACAAAGTTGACTCCATGCAAGGAAAGATGCAAGCGTTTTCCCAAGGTCATTTTTGCTGCAAAACTGACAAAAGAAACAAAGAAACGCAAATGAGCAATTATATACAGAAATGTCCCCTAAGGCTTCTGATCTCCTTTCCTGAAATCAAAGGAAAATAAGCTTTGCTGAAGGGGAAGGCTATTCCTGACAACCCACAGCAGACAGCATGTCCTGAACTGGAAATGCCCAACTCTAGGAAAAATCAGGGACTCAAACAGGTTATAATTTCTGTACAGCCTACAGTGAGATCCAGAGGTGTGGTTTAGTTGCTGTGGGGACAGAAAGCTTGTCCAAGTACTCAGATATTCTCTGAGTAACAGCAGAAGAGAAACCTTAATGATCCATTAATGTGGACAGAACTAAGTACTCTGATGGAGTTTGTCTGGGACAGCCATGCTCAGTTTGACCACCAGCTATCTCACTTAGTTCTATCACATTATTACATGGCTGTCAGGCAAACAGGACAATTCTGAATCCTGAATACGGCCTCAAAAAGTGTGTGCCAAACTTGGATTCATATGATTGGGAAGGGAATGATTTTTGGTGCAGGTACCAAGGATTCATTCATTTTTCTGTATTTTGAACCATGCTGAGAAGTGGACCAAGTTCTGTCTGGACCAAAGGGAGGGCACTAAAGTTAGTTCCTAACTCAAATTAGTTAGTTAGAGTTATAGTCTTTTCCTGGAATGGTAATGGTTTAAAAGAGTTTAAATGGTTTAATTATTATTAAAGCAATAATTAAACAGTGGCAACCCAAAGGCAGGTATTACAGCTGAAGAAGGCCATCCTTATGTTTCCTGCAGTTTGTCTCATGATACTGAGATTTATTCAAATGAGTCTGACTAAAGCTCACTATCTACACAAAAGGCTTTGAGTGATATGAACCATTGTCACTTAAAAACTCCTTTCATACCATTATATTAAATTAAACAAAGGAGAACTAGATTAGACTTTGGGGACCACTGTATCTAGTCTCTTATTTTTGCTGATGAGCTGTTCTGTCTTAATATAAACTAGTGAAGAGATAGGCTGCAAGTTCCAACAAAAAGACAACTATAGAAATTTCTTTTTAAAATTAGTATCATTATAGAAGAAAAAAAATCTCAGTCACAATAATAATACGCTTGCAGTTGTTATCACATATTTCCATGTACAGCACTCCTTTCACTGGTGCTATGGTTGTTCTGCCAGGACCCCTCTGACTCACCACAGGTGGATGGTGTCAGTCTGGTGTGGGTGGAGAAGGTTCAGCATGCTGTCAGCATCCAGAGTCCCTCACCAGAAGGAGTGGTGATGGTTTTTCTTTCCTTGTTCTAGGATCCAGGTGGGGTAATTTTTGTGATTGTTAGCTCACCTATACACTTCCTTTTTCTTCAATGGTCTACAATACCATGTGAAATTACTGTATATGGTGCATTTTAGAAATCTCTCTTCTTCCCACTCTTCATTATGCCTAAACACAGTTTTTTCTTCTTTGATCTACATCTGCATTTCTTTAGGTCACCACTGGTAAGAGATCCTATCGCACTAAAACCATATGGTCTGTAGGGCAAGACCTGGACCCCAGCTCTTATAATTTCTTGTTTGCAATCTTCAAACCCATTTTTCCAGGTCTCTGCTATCTGACAGACTGGAATTTCTCCATACCAAGTTATTAAGTAACACTCATAAATATTTCATTCTACAGGGAGCATCTACTTGCTTCTAACATCTATATAAAAATATAAGTTCACCACATACAGATAAGAAAAACAAGTTAGGCATGACTGGCTGATTATTAGAAAAATTGCAGTTGTGATTAAATGAAAACAAAACCCCAGGATGGTCATAAAAATTTAAACAAACCTTGCCAAATCGGTACACACTCTGTGACCTGTTACTAATAATGGCAATACCATATTAATACGCCATGGGAGTATAGATGAGAAAATCGTGCTGTGACTTCAAGGTGGGTCTCTGAACCTTTTTTCATTTGGAATTTCAGATATTTCCACTGTTCTCTACTTCAGCTGTTAATTCTTCTGCTGTTTTTTTCTATTGGTCCAATTGTTTGGGGTATTTACTTTCATGGCATTAAACATATGTACAGATGAAAAACCAAAACCTGAATAATGGAAGAGTTTTTGAAGTGGAAAAAAATTAATCCACTGCCAATGAAAGACTTGCACTGGAAAAGAATTTTTCTGCAGAGGTTTTAATTTTAGAATAGTATCTTTCATATTAGGGCCCACTGAAAATAATATTAAAGTGAAAATGGAGTAATGAATCTTGTAGAAAGATCTAGGGGGAAAATAATAATTGAATTAAGGACAAATTGGTTGGTCCAGTTTTGATGAACACAAGGACTTAATGTGATGAGCAAAGATCAGAGGCTTAATTCAATGCTTTCATTTGAGAACAAGAGAAAGGCTTCAAGCTATTTTACATGCAAGTCAATCCAATCTGCTTATGTAAAAAAAGAAGAAGTTATCCCATTCTGTCCATTTCCCTGAAGGAATGGAAAGTGTTTAGTGTACATCTCAATCATAAGACACAGAGAACGGGAAATGTAGATAAGCAATTTATCTGGTTTTAGGTGGCTGGATATGTTAGTTTATGTGAGGCAGAAGAAAAAGAGAATGAATAGAAAAGTTTTTTTCTGCTTCCAAGCCTTTGCACTGGAGGCATGACAACCCAGTCTCTGCATCTGTCAGGTGGAGCTATGAAGAGCAGTGGATCTACTGGGCCTAGATAATGTCAATTTGTTCCTCAGCTGTTGTTCCTAGCACTGACTGATCATCATCTCAGGTTTCAGTGCTTTCTACTACCTGGAAAAAAAATTAAAAAAAAAAAAGTGGTATTCAAGCTATACCAGCATAGTTGGTAGAATAAGAATTAAGCACAAAAGAACCCAAACACTTTCTATTATAAAAAAATTTTTTAAAACCCCCAAAGCTAAAAAAACCCCAACAAACAAGCAAAACAAAATAAACCCACAAAAACAAAACAAAAAAACAAAATACAAACCAAAAATACCCCATAGTATATCTTTACCAGACTGCCTTGGGTCATGGTTATGTGAAGATTTAGGTTCCATAATGAAACATAGATGTGCTCCAACATGTGTTTGCTAGTAGACAACAAGCTCTCCAGCAGCCCCCTCTGTATTTCAATTGCCATTTGTCCACATAAATGATCAGAACCTCAGTTTTATTATCACTGACAGAGCAGGCTGTCCTGTCTCTTGTCAGATCACAGAATCATTTTATTGTGGAGAACCTAGAATGGTTTGGGTTGGAAAGGACCTCCAGGACCATTTAGTTCTAATCCCCACTGCCATGGGCAAGGGCACCTTCCACTAGAGCAGGTTGCTCAGGGCTCCATCCAAACTGGCCTTGAATACTTTCAGGGATGAAGCATCCACAGGTCTCTAGCCAACCTGTTCCAGTGTCTTGCCATCCTCACAGTCAGACTGATTGTCCTTGGCAAATCCATGCTAACTGTTCCCAGTATCTTCTTGTTCCCCATGTACCCAGCAATGTCTTCCAGGAAGTCTCTCTCTGATTTTCCCACAAACTGAAGCAAGGCAGAACAACCTGTAGTTCCTGAGAGTGATCTGTTGGCCCATTCTGAACAGGAGCACAATGTACACGTTCCTCTGGTCATTGGAGCCCCTTCTCTTACAGATACAATTTTTAGGGATGATAGAGAACAGACTTGGAAGGACTTTATTAGCTCTCTCAGCACCCTTGGATGCAGCCTGAGTCAAACGAACCTGTGGAGGTGAAGTCCTTGCAAGCATTCCCAGTCTTCACTTACTGCTGGTCACACCCCTCCTCCCTGGACTCCTTCACAGGAGAACTCGGATGAGCTAAGCGAAAGAAAACAATGAATGCTTCAGATTTAAAATTATAGTTAAACATCTCCTGTGAGGATGTTGTGTGTTCCACTCCTGATAGTTGTGAAAACACTCAGGAAATCTTCAGTAAACACCATCTTTTCAAGACAATCAACTTTGCATGACATTAGTTCATGCATACAAATAGTATAGATCTTTCACTGCCTAAGCAGTAAGTCTGGCAGGAGAATAAATAATGAATTTGAAAGAAGCATTGCAAGGTGCAGGCACATCTGTCAATATAATCTATTTTCCTAGGCATGCATTTTGTAGCCCAAGAAATCAGCATCAGGGAACCATAGAATGGTGGAAATTGGGAGGTGCCTCTGCAGATGATCCAGTCTGGTCACCCTGCTCAAACTAAGGTCACTTAGGGCAGGTTGCTCAGGGCTAAGTGTTTGCCAGACTGCTAGGTCCAGCATTTTGAATGTGTCCAAGGATGGAGACTCCTCTCGGGAAAACCTGTTCCACTGTTTGATCACTCAGAGAAAAATGAGGGGTTTTTCTTGTGTTTAAATTAAAAAAGATTGAACTATTTTTAGTCTCACTTGATGGGATTTCTGTTTGTTAATTTTAGTCTGTGAGAGGTGAATATTGAGATTCATTTGACCTGTGATTGAATAAAATTAATCTTCTTTCAAAATCCACATTTTCACGTTTTATAGAATGACATAGACAGATAAGTTTAAACATATAAGACATGAATATTACCAGTGGTAAGTTTTCTTCCATGGCACCACACAAAGTCAAAAATTAAACAGAATAAAGACACAAACAAGCAAACAAACAAAAGAAACTCTACAGAAACAAACCCTGGAGTTATCTGCTTTGAAAATAATGATTTCCAATAGCTAGGATGTAAAATACACAGCTATTCTCATTCTCTGCTTTGCTTTGCCATGCTTTGCTTATCCTATTTCCTGACAGAAACTCTATTTATGGAATCCATTGTGCTGTAGGAATACAATACTTTATCCCACTCCACTTGTAACGTCTTAACCTGTTGGTTAACTTCAGCTACTGTTAAACTGGGAAAGGCACCACATGAGAGCCCAGAGCCAACAAATCTTGTGAAAATCAACAAATGGTTAAAAATTATGAAAATGAGAGTAGAATTGAGTGCTTATCTACCTCAAGAGTTGACATGACCTGACATGAGTACCAGATGGCCATTCAGTGCACCTGTAATTCCAACCTAGCTACAGAACCTGGGGGTATTTTTGTCTTGAAAACAGAAAACATACAGGGAACACAGTAGCAAGGGAATTATTTGGAAGTAGGGGAAGCAAGAGGGATATTGGGCATGAGATAATCTAGATAGGGTCATGGGAATTCAGGCAACACAAAGAACCTGGGGATGCTGCAGAGGGAGCAAGTAGGGGATGGATATAATGTAATCTATAAGAAGTGAGTTTCAGTAGCTCTTACTCCACACAATACCTCATACAGTCAGGAACTGGAATGCAATTGGACAGCAAATGCCCTAACAGCCAGTTTCTGCCCTCAGTTATAGAGCTATAAAACTAATATAACTCCCCTATTTGTTATTTTATTCCTAGTTATCACAAGATGACCCATCTGTTTGTATTTTCTGATGCAATGCATGGTGATGGCAAACTGAAATTCCCATCAAATGACAATATTTTGCATATACTTAGCAGCATCTAAGAAACCAAGAGCTTCACAATGTGATATCCTGACTTGTCAAATAGCAAACTACCATCTGACTAACATTTTAAGTGTCAGAGTTGCTTGGATGACACATTTATCAAGACACAAAATAACTTCAGCCATATGCTTTAAAATACGATAAGAGAGTAAAAAGAACTAAGTATAAGCAGAAGTCTAATCCATGGCCCAGACTAAAATGATGGCTGCCTACATTTAGGCTCTGAAAAGTCTGATCATTTTCTCATATTAATCAGTTTTCAAAGAGCTGGCAAATCCAAACTACTCCAGATCCTCACATCTGGAAATTTAATGCAAGGAAAGCAATCTGATCTGGGACTGGAAATCTTTATTGAGATGATTTGGTGGGTGTTGACACAGGTAACCCAGGTGTCACCCCTTTGCTTTTCATCAGGAGAGAGAGAAAAGTCTTAGATCTTTTACTAGCCTGTGAACCATGAAGTGGGAACACATCCAGTAAGAAGTACATAAACCAAGTTCTGTTCCCTAAGTGCCAAAATCTGCTCCATACATATCACAGAGTCAGCTGGTCTGTGAGGATGTTATGATAAAGAGCAAAAGCCTTGCTAGTGTCAAAGCAATGTCCACTTTTTTCCCCCCTCTTCTACTAAGTTACTCATTTCATTGTAGGAGATGATGGTGCTCCTACGGCCCAATTTATGACTCCATGCTGACTACTCCCAATCATCTCCCTGTCTTTCATAAATCTGGAGTTTCCAGGAATGTCCCAAGACTGAGGTGAGACTGGCCAGTCTGTTGTTCCCAGGATAGTCTTTCTTACCTTTCTTGAATGTCAGAGTGGCATTTGCTTATTTTGCTCATTCCAAAAACCCTCCTTTGGTCACTAAAATCTTTCAAAGTAGTGGAGAGCAGCCTCATATCAGCCAGCTCCCACAGCACTCTTGGGTGTATCCCATCAGATTCCAATAACTCGCATATGTTGGATTTTACTTAAATCTTCCCCAGCTTAATTTCTTGCTTCAGACTTCCCCCCTGGGGAAGTTAGATTCTGGTGCTTGGGATTCCTGAAGACAAATATTACCCATAAAGACCAAAGCAAACAAGGTGTTGAGTGTATTGGCATTTTCCATGTCCTGTAGCATCAGATCTTCTTCCTCTTTCAGCATCAGGCTCTCATTTTCCCTCATCTTCCTTTTGCTACTGAGAAACTTTTCTCATTGATCTTCACATCCCTTACACTTTCAATTCCAGGTGGGCTCGGACATTCCTAACTGCCCTCTCTTTAACAGGGCCTCTATATCCCTTTTGGGTCACCTCTACCTGCTTCCAAATCTTGTATACTTACTTTTTTGTGTTTGAGTTTTGCCAAGAGCCCTCTGCTCATGAGGGCAGAACTGCTGCTGTCTTTGCTTGACTTTGTACACATTGGGATGGAGACACTGCATCCAGGTTTTCTAAGACAAGCTAGACTTGTAATATCATTCCATTCCACCTCTATTCCTTCTGCTAGAGAAGGGCACAGGGATAGAGTCATTCTTCCCTGCGTTACATGCAGCTGGGAAAAAAAACTGAATGCAGGGAGCCATAATTTCCTAGGCTTTTTGCAATCCAGTTATGTATGATCAGGTTTATTGAGCTCTTTGAAAAACAAATACATAAATCTCACCATGTACTTGTGTAATACTTAGGAACATGTTCTGGTGTTTCAGGGTAAGTCAAATAGCATTTTTTACAATGTTATTTCTGTAGATGTGTAATACAGTGTGCTTTTTCAGTCATTTGAACAATATTATCCTTTACAGTGTTCCTCAGATTTTCAAAAGATTGCAATTTTTCTTTTTGTTGTCGTGTATTTAAACATCCTTAAATATCATAGACACATTGCATCATATTACCAATGTTTCACATTACTGCTTAATAAGAAGCCAAAAGAGAAATGTCAGCAGGATGATTATACTTTCAATTTTCACTGTACCAGTGAGGAACAATTACACTGCAATGCAATAGAAGTGCTACAATGTAGAGTTGAAAATACAAGGTGACAGCCTAGAAAAAAACACCTTGTATTGCCTTTATGCAGATAGCACAAAGGAAATTTCTTCTTCTCTAAAAAAAATTAAATTAGATGTATCATAGATCTGAAAGAGAAAGTTAAATCGATAAGCAAAGTTGGAATTCAAAGTGATGTGCTTCTGCTTTTCAGAGAACCAAAGTGAGTCTTGTGGGTAGATGGGGAAAAAAGAGACCAATGGACAGACTAATTAGAATTAGGTTAAAAAAGAAGCAAAAAATGTGACTGAATGCTCTACAATTGGAAGAGAGAAAGGATAAAAATAAGAAATAAGCAAGTAAAGACATAATTTATTCACCTGAAGAAGAGTTCCAGGGGAAGAACAGATGTACAGCAGGATATTTCTACAAATGTACATCTTGCCAGCTTTTAAAAGTAACAAGACAGCATACTGTTCAGATAAATGCAAGTCCAAAGAATTAATACAATCTTGCAAGTGTGAAAGAAATATTTAGGATTAGTTCTCCCTCCTTTTTTTTTCTTTTTTTTTTGTTTTTGTTTTTGTTTTCATTCATTCTTTGGTTTTTTATAAATATAGATTTACTTACATTTCTAGTTTATATAAGTGATAGATGCTTGAAGCTGGGACTCTTCTTTGAAGTTTACAGATATTTCTGAGTATAACAATGATCATTCTCTGCCTGGGACTTTTCAGTTCTACTAAACACTTCTTAGCTTTTGCTCAGAAAAAAAATGGTGTGCACTGCAGGGAAAAATGATTTTTAGAGTGATTTATGTCAGCATTGTGTAAATAAATGTCAGACACACTACAGGTTACCAGATTCAGACAGTGTATTTGAAGATCTAGGAGCTTAATTTTAGGTGTGTCTACGAGCTGGAAGTTTAACCTTTGATGGCATCTAATGGAGATCTGGCTGGTGCAGGTATAGACTCTGGAGAGCCATTTGTCTCCTCTAAAAGCAAACACCTACATTTGGACAGGTAAATAGCTCTCTACACTCCATTGGCCGACTTGACTAAATCTCTGTTGATTTTAACGGGAGCTTAAATGCCTGGCCCAGAGGTTAAAGGTGTTAATGAAAGTCTTTGCATTATAATTAAGGAGAGAGCAGCACTTATATGTAGCAGAACTGGAAAATCTTCAGTTGCTTTGATGGCTTTTCTAAAATGGTTTGGCATTGTGTCACATATCTGTAGATGTCTGAATCTTTATCTAAATCCTACCTTTAAACCCAGAATGCTCAGTACTCTGTTAAAAAAAAAAACAAAAACAAAAACAAACAAACAAATAAACAAAAAACACATTTAAGAATTTCAAAATTAGATCAAAACCATACCTTCAATTCATTTTGGCCACAACTAACAGTGTAGACTTCTGGAGAAAGGAATAGGGGAAAGGGAAAATGAACTGTTAAAAAGAAAGACCTTTCTCGATCCAAAGTTATTCTCAGTACTGGTAAGGCAAAATCATTCTTCTGTGTGGATTTTGGGGGAGGAAGGTATGTTCATTCTCCAGTTTCACCCATTTTTTTATGAGTCTCAATCAACTACCTGATAAGACACTGTCAGTACTACAAGATTCTAGTACCTGGCATTATTTTGTTGATTAGCCACAAGTTTGACTGACACATAGTTTGATTAGTGCTCAAGAAAAGCATACTTATAAGTTAGACACAAAACCCACACACAGTTCTAGTTCAGCCACAGATCACTTTAGAAGAGCTACTAAAGAAATTCAGAACAGTCCATTTTTACCTTGCTGTAGTGCCTCCTTCCCTAATTGTCATGCAAAGACTGCAGTGAATTTCTTTCAAGTTACTCTGAGTCAACAAGAAGACTTTTTAAAAACAATCTCTGCTTTAAAGAACCTTCAATAAATTGCCAAAATTATGTTTCTATCTGAAACAATTAGTCAATAATTGAATTTCTCTTTTATTTTGTTGATGCCTTTCATCATTTCAATTATAAACTCATAAGTGCATTGTTAGTTCTGGCAGCTCGTGATTTTTTTTTCCCTGAAAGGGTTAGTGCTCCAGTAGGCACTGCATGTTAACTAGGTGTGAGCAATCGAGAATATTAATTAGTCAAAAAAGAGAATATATATGAGTGCGGCAAGCTACAAATATTTATGACTGGTGTAGAAACACAAGGTTCTGAGTGTCAGTGATCACAAACTGGGTGCTGTTTGTTCACCAGAAGACCTGCTGGTCATGGGGGCATTGTCACAGAGAGATAATGATCAGGCATGGGAATGAAATCTGATAATGGGATACCATAGGACGGGGGCACACAGTGGGTGTATCACAGCTCCAGTCATGTCAAACTGAATACTGACAGGTGAAATGTTATGTGAGGGAAAGGACCTCCTGGTACATCAAGTTGAATTGTGTCAAGTTGTTTTCACTAACTAGAATGCTTTCTTCTTTTTAGTTCAATTCATACCCTAAGAAGATTCAGGAGATTGTTTATAATATTTTTTGAGATACAGGGTAGGCAGGTAGATGAGGCAGCCACTCACCTGGGAAGCAAGTTTTTTCATTGACACTAGAAAAACCAAAAAAGACATACCTTTTACACCCTGAATAAGCATTTTAAACTCAGTCTTGCAACAGAACTGTGGTGACCCAGCAAATTATTTATTTATTTAAGGTTTTTGTTTTAGTAAGAAGACAGTGACATCAAGGTCCAGCTTGCATACCAAAGGTTTGAAGGTCAACATTGTGGCAGGATTATCTTTGCTCACAAATAAATATTTCTATTGTATTTTATGGTTTATTCTATAAGAGCCAATAGCAATAAATTAGTCCCTGAAAGGGGTTTCTTTCCTGGTTTCGTGCAGCAAATCAGAATCATAGAGAATTGCAGAAATATTTGGACTTCCTGATTGATACTTCTGGATCTAAGGATACCCTACTCTGAAATTCAGAGGAAATATTTTGGAAAAATCCCCATTAAGCAGAATTGAATTGGAAGCATAACTGTTATTGTGAAGACTCAATTCAAAGGGGATTTTACTGTGTCATACTTTATGTATCAGTCTTCTGTGTTCTCCCAATTATGGAAGAACTCTCATAAATCAAGGAAAAGTTTTCACATCATTTTCAAGTAAGACAGAACAAGAATATACTTGGAAATAAAGAGGAAAAGGCCTCCCAGTTCAGCAGATCTGTAAGTTTCAAACCACTGGAGTAATCACTGAGAAGGCATCAACATCCAAATTCAAATGGATAAGGGTCCTGACCTCCATGTTACTGAGCCATTGGCATACTTTATTTATTTCATCTTCACAGCCTCCTTATTTAGTCTAAGTAAGGTCAATGTCAAAACCTAGCTTAGCATGAAGCAACACTTTAAGAGAAAAATTAGGTAAATTAATTAAAAATGCTTAATTACTGGAGAAAAAATGGTTTCTCAGCTAGTGTAGGTGGACCTCTGTCTCCCAGTGTCCTTTCCACAACAGAGAAGTTGCCATTTTCAGAACAATCCACCCACATTTTTGAGGGGTAACCTCAGTGTCTGGTCAGCTGGCATTTCCCTCCCAGGAAACCCTCAGCCAAGCAGCCTCAAGTGTGATGCTCATGTCTCCAGTGGGTGAGGTACAGAGAAAGCAGCTCTCTCTGGGAGACAACTCAAAACATTCCAAAAGCATGACTCATTAGTTCCTCTTTCCAATTTTTAGGGGGAAAAAAATTCCAACTTTTTGGGTTGCCTTTCCATATGTAAAAATTAGTACCTTCCAATCCATGCTGCAAATATTTGGTAGTGAGTTTTAGGAGGAACTCAAAAGTATCTGCAGAGCAAAGAATTACAGCAAAGTGGGCTGCAACTTTCTTACTACCTGCAAAAGAGATTTTCACTGATTCTGTGCTGTTTACAAGGTGTCCAAGAGAAAATAGGGCATAGTGGGGCACCAGAGAGAGACTAGTTCAGAAGGCATCATCAGAAGGCATTGGAGCTGGAGGTGTCCACTCCAGCAGCTTCTGTCAGCCGCTACCCCTGACCCAAGGAAAAGGGTCTTGAGGGATCACAGAGGCAGCACCTTGCAGATTTGCACAGTGCCCATGGACACAGCTCGTTGTGAGGGCAGTGCTGCTGATGTGAAGGCTGTCCTTGTCAGCTCCACTTTGGCTGGTGCCTGCTCCTCCTTGGAACTTCTACTGTGTTGCGGAGAGCAGGCACGGTGCCACCCAACAGATGGTCATGTGTGTAGGCACGCTGGAAACCTGGTATGTACAGATCTGGAGCCAGATTTCTCCTCCAAATAGGGAAAACGTGTAGAGCTCCTGCATGCTTTGTTGTCTAAAGTCATCTCTGCTTTTAACACTGCCAGATACTCTCTGGCATGGTGAGAGTGGCTTTTGGTCTCCAGCACAGAAAGATAAATTTTGCCTGGGAGTGAGGAAAGAGATTGTGAGGGATGTCTCTGTGCAACAAAATCGATCTCTACAAAATGGGGGGTGTTGAGTGGAAAATGAATGGGTTTAAAGTCCCTCCAGAGGATAAGTATACCTAGAGTGGATAAAAAAGAAACTTCTCAGTTATCTCCAGATTTCATCCCTGTTTTTATTATACATTCCACTAGTCTCCTTCTTGCTATACAATATGGCAGGAGGCTTGCTTCTCTCAGATTGAATATGATATTAAACAGGATTTTGCTTCTCATGGTTCAATAGCTGGAATCTAATTAATGCAATGCACCCAAAAGAGAAAAAATATGTCCTTTTTCAGAGACAACCCAATAAAATCTACACATCAGGGTTTTTTTCAATACAAACAGCCATTGCAAGGCAATTCATGTATTTGTTCCACTCTTAATATTTCACTTCGAAAGAAATATTTTCCAGGAAACTAATCTAAACTCTTCTGTTCTTGGCCTTGCTTTCAGTTTTTCCTCAGCAACTCATAGCAGAGAAAGTGATTTTCCTGTTCATTGCTTATTGTCATCAGCCTTAGTTGTTTTACTGCTTTTCTCACCTCCTTATCTCAGTACCAGTATAACATAGCTGCTTCAAAAACAATCACAGTTCTACATGTCTGCTTTGTTTTCAGCTGGAATTCCCATTTTGTTCTGTTAGCTGTCTGTGCTTCACAGCACGCAGTGCCTCTTCCTCAGAGGATCTCTGTGATTTGATTTCCTCTGCCTTACCCCTCTTCTTCTTTGTAACTGGTCTAATCTAACATCAGGTTCTCTTGGTGCTAAATCGATTCTGTCAGGCTGTTTTCAAGAGGTTTTGAAGAAACTGATGGGAGTAAAAATTGTGATAGGGGAAGTCAGGACTTCCAAATATTTGGATCCCAAATCGCTGTTTCGTATCATTTTAGGGCAAAAGAGGCGGACCCTCTGCTTCTAATAAAAGAATCAAGGTTCCATGCTCCAGTTTTAATATTTGTTACTGAAAGTAGGCTTTCAGTTTGGTCAGCTTATCTACATAAAGGAGGGAGAAACAAAGACACTTTGCTGTACTCCTTGATCAGCATTCCCAGCTCCCTGACCTGTTCAGTATCTGGAGCTGCTAAAGAGTTTGGACATGGTGAGAAAAACCAACAAAAAACCCAAACAAAAAGCACCAAACAAAACCCCAAATGAATATACAAAAACACTAAACCAAATCAAAAACTCAAATAAACAAACAAACAAAAACCTGTTTTTAGAGGGTACTTATACAAGGCGTTAAAAATACTAAACTAAATAGCAAGTCTAGGGGAAGCCAATTTCATGGTGTTTCATCTGCCTGAACAACTGAAGTAAATTTCTTCCATCATTTTTGTATTTAAAAAGTCACATCCAGGGGCCATGAAAGTTAAGTTTCTCTCAGACTGACTCACGGGCCCAAGCTCCAGTCCCTCTGCTTCTGTCATTTGAGCTGGCAATTTCTGGTACAGGTGCAACTTCAAAATAGAAATGGCTGCACAGCTGCACATGACACACCAGTGGTGTCAAAAGACAAAGCTCTTTTCCCTCCTGCAGTGTATCCATGATAGAAACATTTTAGAATATCTCTATGGAAAAACTCGTGCTAACTAACACTGGGCATAGGCACAAAAATGCAAAGTACAATATAGTGAAGATGATGCCTTCAGTTATGGAAGAGTTAATGCATGATGAGTTTGCATTTGAATATAATAACTGACCCTGTGTAGCGTGAAAAATATTTTCTGTTGTCAAGTATGAGTTTCATTGAGGTTGCAGAGAGGGCTCTGTCATGGCCTTGATATTTTTTGGCTACCAGAGCCCCATTCAGATTCTCCCCTTCCTCATCAGGACAGGAAGAGAAAATAGATGAAAAAAGCTTATGATTACAGATTATATAAAGATTACTAATTACTGTCATAGATAAAACAGACTCAGTTTGAGGAAAATAATTTATTACCATTTAATCACAGGTTATCAGTCCTGCAAGCAAACCTGCTTCAGCATGGTCTCCCTCACTCCACGGGGCCACAGGTCCTGCCAAGAGCCTTCTCCAGCATGGCATCCTCCATGGGAGGATATGGCAGGTGGATATGTGCTCCACAGTTAACTCCAAAGGTTAATTTCAAAGCCTTTCCATGATTTTTTTTTTTTTAATATGTACAACTGGAGCTTTATGTTCTTAAAATACTACATAGTACAACTACAAAACCCTCATAACTGTTTCTATGAGATACTTTAATTTTTTTTCTTTCTCTCCTTCTCTTAAGGTCATGTTGATGGGCTTATGCTGTACCATGGATGATCAAGTCACAAATGGTTGGACATGACTCTTGAGAACTTTTCTGCACTAAATGCAAGACCCTTTGAATGGGGCTACCCTTCATATGATGATGGTGTGCTTCTCAGAATTTTTATTTACACTGCTGGTGAAAATTCAAATTTTGAAAAGCTTTACAAACTTAAATATGGTCTTTTTTTGTTTTCTGTGTGGTGATATGGGAGATGGAATGGAGAGTAGATGTTTTTATAGACAACTCTTAAATTAATGTTTTCTACATGATAATCTAAAAATGAAGGCGACTGAGTTGGAAATCCATTTAACTCCTTTTCCTTTATTCCTTTCTCCATCTGTGAGTTGTATTATTTGTAGAGGAACCATTGGAAAATAGGAAATGGATGAAGTTGATAGATCTGCGTACTTAAGGAGAAATGTAACATCCCCAACACAAGAAAACCAAAAATTGAAGTTTCACTATGCACAAGAAGAAAGCATAATGACAGAATTACAAGAATGATACAAAAGAACAGACAGAATTCTGCCGACAAAATCTGTCCACAAAGTATGAAACCTGATATAGTTATTTATTCTATCCAGAACATGACAATAGGACAAAGAACTTTAGAATGCGGGTCAGACTATGTAGGCAAGCGAAATATGAAGTTGATAAGTATGAAAAATCCCCCAACAGTTGAATTAGAAACCTGTTGGTTTTGCCACTCAAGGAAAGAAAGCTATGTATCATTACAGGTAAATCACTGGAACACCTACTTAATGCATCACAGTGATGGAAAAAAGCAAATGATATGTCAGAATGCACACAAAATGGGCTGAGGGGAGTAGTGCAAAACTAATGCATTTGTGTTGCTAGTTATACAATCCCAGTCACCATTTCTTGAGAAAAATTGGACAGAATTATAGAGGGCTTGAGAGAAAGGCGTAATTATTAAGAACAGAGAAAAACACTTAAGGGGAGATTGAAAATAGTGCAATTATTTCCTTTAGAAAGGAGATTAATAAGAGGAGATGAGAGATAACTATACTAAATAAAAGAATGTGATACAAAAGGTAGATAGAGATTTTGTTTCCTGTGTCTTGTGATGCAAAAGTATGGAGGTATGCTAGCAAATCTGAAAGCTGGCAGAATGAAAACTGATAAAATCCATTCCCTACAGGAGATAATTATGAGTGTGGAGTGAATGCATTGATAGAGGTGCAATTGAGGTCAAGGATTCTGCAAGGTTGAATTAAATTTGAATGGTTACATGAAATAATGCCAAAAAGAGTATCAGAAAGAAGAGAAAGCCTCAGTTTTCAGACCTAAACCCAGTGTCTAACTTCTCGGAACAAGTAGAAGGCTCTCAGTACCAGGCTTCTTTATGTTTCATATAAAATGAATTTCTGACTGCCATTAGTAAGATTCCCACAGTATGGCCAATGGAATTTCTCACATCAGTGTATTTTACAGTGTTGTTCCGATTGCATTTTGGGTCTGTTCGCAGTAACATGACAGCATTGCAGATGGTGTAAAAGCCTGTCTCCAGAAAACAATTCAGTCATCACTTCCATTTTCAAAATCCACAGATGAGTCATTCCCCTCCCACAGGTAAATGTATTTGTATGAACATCAAGCTTTACAAACTTGTATGTATATCCTCACAGTGGGGAAAAAAAAAAAATTACAGCAGAGTCCTTCTCTGTACTGATAAAAGGGCAGGTTTCAGCCCACCCTTAACCACTCTCCAGTTTAGCAAGTGCTATTCAAGCAAATATAATTCAAAATACCCAAATGGGTACAGCAGTGATATACTGGACTGTGGTAAAGGCAGTATAAAAGGTACAGGTTGGTAAGTGAAGGAATGTGAAAAGTGTTCCTTGGAGAGAGCAGGAATGCAGTGGTCAGGCATAGTTCTTAGAAGTCCACAGAATCGCAAGATGATTCAATAACTCACTGATGGTGGAGCAAAATGTACCACCAGCAAGGTTCTGATGACACAAAGGTGGGAGAATTTGCTGATATGCCAGAGGGTTATGTTTTCTTTGAGAGGGATCTCAACAGGCTGGAGAAATGGGTGCTCCTTCCCCTTTTATTCAGCACTGGGGAGGCTGAATCTGTAGAACGGGTACAAGTACCAGTTTAGTACAAGAGAGTACTTTTAGTACAAGAGAGACATTGATGTACGGGAGAGAGTCCAATAAAGGGCCTCTAAGATGATTAAGGAAGTGGAGCATCTGAAATATGGGGAAAGTCTGAGAGTCAGGAATGTTCGGCCTGAAGAGAGGAAGGCTCAGGGGGATCTCATCATTATGTGTCAGGGTCACCTGCCTTGGAGACACTCAAAGGCCACCTGGATATGGTCATGGGCAGTTGGCCCTAGGTGGCCCTGCTTGTTCATGGGGGTTGGACCAGATGACCTCCAGAGGTCCCTGAACCATTCAGTGTTTTTGTGGCTTGTTACTGGCTCATGTCCTGCATTACTGCAGCAGACTCTTCCTGCTCTGGAGCAGGGCTGGCATTTGGCTGTGGTGCATCTCATGGGGATATCATTGGCCTGTTCCTCTAGGCTGTCCATGACCCTCTGGACCTCATGCAAATTGTCTTGTCCCCTAATTTGGTGATATCAACAAACTTGATGAGAATTCACTATCTAAAGGAAATAACTGGATGGATTCCATTAGTATCAGCATGTTATCTGCCACTCACTGAGGATCTGTTGTGAATGAAGGGTCTCTCCAGTCTGCATAAAGCAGGACCTCTCAGACTCAGGTAAGGAATCTCTAACCTTGAAAGCATCAGTTCATCCTAACTAGGAGATAGACAGCTGTCCATCTACATTCACTCAACAGAAAAAGGAAAGATCCTGAATTAACAGAATTAATCCCCACTTGTAGAGAAATGGTTAGCCATTACTGTAGTTAAACCCCATACTTCTGCATTTACAGCAAATTCTGGCATGGTCCTGCTCTGCTGGCCCCTATGTTTCTTTATTTTATTTGTCCAACAATAAGTATCTCTGTCAAGTTGAGGAATAAGTTAGATAGCAAATATCCTTAGCACTACAATGTTTTAAAATCCATGTACATTTCACAGCAGCAAGGATGACTATCAAGCCGAAAACAGGGATAGGAAATCTCATACATTCCTTTCTGATGTTTCAGCTGTCAGAAACCTGTGATGCACTTCCAGCCCTGGCTTTGCTGACTAATCTGGTCATTGACTGCCCATAAGTATGTCCTTTGTGAGTGGCTTTTCCAAACCTGTGTTCCTGTGCATATTTTGCTCAGGTGAGGATGAGCACACAGTCTGTCTTCCCACACC
This sequence comes from Pycnonotus jocosus, assembly GCA_013400435.1. Taxonomy (NCBI): domain Eukaryota; kingdom Metazoa; phylum Chordata; class Aves; order Passeriformes; family Pycnonotidae; genus Pycnonotus; species Pycnonotus jocosus. The sequence goes on along the minus strand of VWYP01030945.1, from coordinate 19,312 downwards.
AGGCTGTACCATCAAGCTGGATCTATACCATAACCTGCAGGTGGGAGAGACTGAAAGGGATGTGCCTGCTTCTTGTATGTGAAAAGGATTTTTAATAACTACATTGTTCAGGGCATGGAACGAGAGAAAGAACAAGACAAGCTGCATTGTGGTGCTTTGTGGGAAGCAGAGTGATGGATTTGGCATGTCTCCTAAAGAGCAAAAGGGGGTAGGTGAAGGGCACTGTCACTAGTCCCTCGCACACCTCTCACATTCCCCACTGCTACGGCACCTGTGGCACACACGGGCTCTCCCTGCATCAAGCTCTGGATGATGTGACCACAGAGGGAGTGCTGTATCAAATCCTCTGGGCAGAGAGCAATACACAGAATACCTGTGTGTATGCAGAAAAGGGCAAGACAAATACCCAGACCCCAAATTCTAGTAAGGCAGATTTTCTCTCATCTCCTGAAATACCACTATAACTCACCAAAATGTGCCAGAAGAAGAAAAACCAGTGTCCATTGCTAAAACCTTTTAAATGACCGTGTTGCCAGCAGTCAGCAACAGTGATTCAGGCTTGCTCACAGACTGATGATTTCATAGCATCGTAGCGTTACAGAATGGTTTGTGTTGGAAGGGACCTTAAACATCATCTAGTTCCACTCTGCTGTGAGCAGGGACACTTTCTACTAGACCAGTTTGCTCAAAGCTGCGTCCAACCTGATTGAGATCCAACCATTGAGGGACACTTTTTGAGAAAAATCGCATATTTTTAACCTAGCCAACAGAGGAAAGCTCTGCCTTTCTGTAATGCTTTTCCTCAGGCTACAGATTCAACCTAGGCAGGCAAAAATCACACTTACAGGATTCTGAGAAGCCACAGTGTTTGAGGTCATCAGGTTAGGTCAAGGAGTTGGGGGGCAGTAGTGTATGCTGTTTGGATAAATAGTATTTTGTCTTAATATGATATTGCAGGAATTTTCTTTTTGGTGGAGAAGGCTTCTGAAAGGCAGCTGAAATGCAGTGGTGACTGTAAATAAAAGGCTGACTTGGTAACCAACCTTGCATTTCTCACCAAGCCACAAGAAGCTGCAGGAGAAAGAGAAGAAAGCTGTCAGTAAACGCATAACTTTAAAGAAAAGCTTAAAGAAGCTTTGGATGTCCTTTCCTGGAGACATTAAAGTTAATTGAAACTCTTGACAAAATCCACAGCAGTTGTGGATAACCTGGACTAACAGAGAGAGGTGTCTCCAGTTCTCCCTCTCAGCAGAGGCAATGGCAGCACAGCACTATGGGCTATTGTGTGCTGGTTTTCACAGAAAAAGCCTGTTAAGCTTCTTCATATCTATAAGGTTGCTCATACATTAAAATTATGCAAATGTATCAGATAAGAAAATTCTCACATTGATTCTCTGCCAGTTCTCTCTCTTTCATTTCCTTCTGCTTCCAAATTAAAACCTATATGATTGTGTATTTTTAAATCCCTTAGCATTGTTCCAGCTGGTGAGATTCTAGGACACTGGTGCAGTATGCCAACCTTTATTGCTAGTACAGAGCAAAGAAAGCCAATTTGTGTCCGTGGCTCAACTCCTAACATCTGTGGTACTATTTTCATACAAACTCATTTTATCCATTATGGTCCAACTCCCTTTCTTCAGCTGGAAAGGTGATAAATTTCAAAGTAGCAGCAGTTTCTTGAGAGCTGAGCTTTTGAATTTCACCCTAACTTTATGAGAAGATACTGTGACATTTAATATGAGAAGAAATAATAAAGATGTATCATTAATACTTAGATTTAATAAGGAACTGTCTGTCCTGTAACACTCTTCACCATTGCTTAAGAACCTGTGAGAAAGTAAAACATTCACTATTGTTTACTAAGGCTTTTAAGAGAAGTTATTTTAAGGTTATTATTATATTTCTGAGAGATACCAAGTTTTTTTATATTTCTTTATAACTGTTTCATTAGTTTTCTAAACATTAAGATTAGGCTTCTGCCACAGTGATGCAGACAATGACAGAGAATGTTTTTAGACAGACTGATTTATTGAGATCTCTACATAGGATAATGCTCAGAAGGGAAATTGAATGTCTCAGACAGATGACCACTTGCTGCCTGGTTGGTGATGGGACTCTGTGAAGACCACTGTAGCAGCACCCTCTAAACTGTGCTCAGGGGGATTTTTTCCATATCCAGATGGGCCATGGTTCTACACAACAACTTCCACACAAGCAACATCCACTGACACTGATTTTCTTCAGCTTTTTCCATCTCCAGTAGAAAGCACTATCCTACGTGACCATTCCTGCATCTGCTGACCATGCAGGTGTCCAGTTTGGTCAATTCTACTGCAGGAATGGCCACAGGACATCTTTGGGACTGCAGCACTGCCTGTCCATTGGTCTGTGCACGGCAGCAGCTGCCCAGGGGAGTCTGCAGGGCTGTGCAAACTCCCCTGGAGAGCAGCTGTCAAAACTAGTCAAATGCTTCATGGTGAAGCCAGTAGTTCAGCCGAGCTCTTTGTCACACATTAGTGCAATGAACCAAACCAGTCCTGTCCTCATGGATGCTGGGGAGTTCCTGGAGTCCCCAGGGAACAAGTGACTAAGCACAGTGGGTGTGTGTGCAGGCAAATCCCTGCTAGCACTCAACAACCATGCAAGATCCACCTTAATTTTTTAAATCAGGTTTACAAGTTAAATCCCATAACTCTTGCCACAGTGGATATATTTGGTAACCAGAGCTTCAGAATAAGGACTGAGATTTGTATTTGAGTCTTTTGTCAAACAGAGCCTACTAAATTACTGATGCAAAAGAAAATCAAATAAATATTTCACTGTTTTAATGATAATGTAAAATGCCATTTATTTCCCTGCATAGTAAAGTACTTCTTCTTCCCCCTTCAATTTTATTTGCCTGGTTTCTTTTGTTCTGTAGTTCATGCATAATTTCACACCTGCAAAATTTCTGAAGAGCTAGGATTTTGCTTATCAATTTCAACAATAAAGGCAGACAACTCTGAGAAACACGCAGACAGCCATTTCACAGGCTGAACTGAAGGTGCCTGGGCTGCTTATGCTGGTGGAGATTTTATTTTTTGCAGCCAGCTGAGAAGCCTTGTGCTCTTAATACAATGTTAAAACACTGACAAAGCAAAAATCGAGTGTATAAAACCCCATGACAGCTAAGAGGAAGAGTACAAAAACTGTAGTTTACTATGGAAGCAGACACTGTGAGCGTGTTCTGTGATGAATACCAGGCACTTTCAAGCAGATGGCTCTTCTTAGAAGTCATCCAAGGACAAGTGTGATGTCTCCTCTAGCCAGGTCTGTGCACTCTGCAGAGGTGGTGCACAGTCAGACATAGCATGGGCTAGATGCAAACCTTCTTGGTCAAATCCTACCAAGAAGCTCTTCAGGTAGGCAGACAAAAGGTAGAGGAAGACAAGCTCTCCCTGTGTTTTGTACCACTGGCAAGTAAGTCCTGGGGGGCACTCAGTGATGCTGGTAGTTGTCAGACTGGAGACAGAAAGGAGACAAATCACTAACAGAGAATGATCAAGACAGCCCTGGAATCTCTCTGAAGACTTGATACGACAGAGACAGATATGTGCTGTTACCTCTCTGATCAGAAATAAGGATCATGTTGCTAGAACAAGGCTTTGCTCCAGACTGAATACGGGGTGCATACGTGTGTCTCAGCTCTGGAAAATGGTGCTGCTGTTGGTCCTAGGTGACAAGGGAACTGAAGAAGGAAAGTTACACTAGGAAGCAGGAAAAAAGGATGCTGCAAAAAGCAGTCATGGTCCCAGAGATTAACTAACCTGACATTTGCCTGACAGCTTGTTGATATTATGCATTGTGTGCAAGACAGTTTCCAGCTGACTATGTTTGATGCAATGCTTGTTCTCCAAGGGCTTGTGCCATCTCAAAGAACTGCTTTTACTCCTTCAAATTCAGGGCTATTGCCAAAAGGTGTTAAATATCTAAGCAGCTTTGGACAGAAAAGTGCAGCCTTTGTGATATTTTTCTGTCTATCAATCTTGTGAAGCTGTCTAGACTGTCCCAGGAGAGGGGGTGGAAGTGCAAATCAGATAGATGTGTAAATCTAGAAGTGTAAATCAGATTCTGTAAGCATGCCTTTGCAACAAGGGATAAGTTAAAAAATGGCCCAATGTTCTCAAGATGGAAACCCAAGGACACTCTTGAGGCTTTGGTCATAAATTAATCTTTCCTTCTCTGGAATTAAATGAATGGCCAGAATCTTGTAGGAGCTGTGCTCAACAGCTCCACGTCTTCAATACAGTGCAGCTCATACCCTGCTGAAATGGGATCATGACACACAATAGCAGCAGGGCTCACCACATGGGAGTGGGTCACAGTGCTGCAAAATAATTTATGTGAGCAGAAGCACTGGCTGGAACCATGGAGGTAATTATGTTTATTATCTGTGAGCCCATGGTGACAGCAACTGTGCCCAGCAGTAGCTCTATCTCACCAAGACAGTAGTCACCCACACTGCTAATGTAGTCATGGTCATTTTACAAATTACAACAAGGTAATATCTGCAGAAAGTTATTAAACCTGCTAATGTAACAGTGCCTGGTACACGGTTTTAATATCCACTATTTATTATTTTAGTTCTTTGCAATAAAAAGCCTGAAACATCATTTTCTTTCCAGGGTTTCTGGCTGTGTCTGGGTTTACTCTGGTCCCACAGGGAAGGAAAATTAAATGTTCCAGTTTTACACAGCTGACAGACCTGAGTTCTGTACCCTGTCTTGAGACAACAGACTTGCTGCATTTCTTGTGTTTGTTTTGTTGTTTTGGTATTTTTTTCAAAGATCCAGTGTCATTTTGCAGTTAAGTTTATGCAGAAAATATCTAGCAGGAGCTAGTGCATCGTTGTGTTTCTACATGTGCTTTCTAGAGAAACATGAACCTGCAGAGGCCCATGCTTTCAATGAAACCTGTGATTTTTTGTGTAAGGCCTTTTCTACTGAGAGAGAAAAGAGTGTTAATGATACAGATTTTTTTTATAAAATGAATAACAGACTCAGTGATATGGATTCTTTTGGGCAAGAACCAAAGAGGATGTCAAAGCATGTGCTGTCTTTGGGCTGTGTTCAAATCACCTGCTGCTGCAGCCACCCACCCAGCCAGGGCTGCTTCTCTACCTCCTGGCAATGAGCAAGCAATGAACAGGCAGGGGAAGGAATTGCAAAGAGCCCAGATATGGTTCCACAGCAGAAAAATTCCCTGCTGCTCTACAGGCAAAGCTAGAGGGAAAAACGAGTCTGTTCCCAAAGCACTGAAACTTCTGACACCTCTTGCTATATGTTAGCAAGTCAATTTTTGTTCTGGACCTTCTTCTGCTAAAGATAATTTGCCATTAGGCAAATCAACTTCTTGGACAAGGCTTGATGAAATGCTGTGCTAAACTCTACGGATTGCAAGCAAAGCCTTTGAACCAATTTCCTCCTTGGCACTTCCCAACTTGCAATGCCATTTTGCAAGCAGACAGTTCTGATGGGAATTCTGTTGTCTTTGTTTTCTCTTCACATATAGATGTGGTTTTTTCCTCAGTACTCTACTATCCATGAGGGCTCTTGGTATATTACAACTATATTTTTCATTGGTTGAAGCCATATCTGTTCGACCCTTATTCTCTAGTTTTCTTTTTTCACTTCACCCAAGTAATTCACCTGATCTCTTTTCAGTTCCTGGGTATGCCAAGAAATGAATTTTTGTATTTTCACCACTGTGAAAGTGAATTATCTACAGCAAGCATTCATCATAGCAAATGTGCAAAACTGAAAAAAAAATGCAGTTATGAGTCATGTTCAGCAAATAATCAGGAAGCAAACATTTAATAAGAATAATGTACATATTCAATGGAAATTGCTACAAAGAAATTGGAAGACAATTCAGCTCAACTAAACCAGGACAACATACAGAAAAGCAAAGCTAAATCATGAACAACTGTTTTCCTTTTTAAATGACAAATAAAGCTGCATTAAAAAATAATGAACCTGTGCAAAAGAGAAAAGCACATTTCACCAGGAAGACAGAATTCCCTGTCTTTATGTCATCCTCCCCATTACTTTTCCTCAGTCTGATGAGATGATGGAAAATCTTTCTGCGGAACAGTCTTTTCCTCACTTACTTGTCCTTGTCCTTCTCCTCGTCCTTTGTCCTCATATTTTTCACCTGCTTGCTTCCTCAACCTCTGCAGCAGGTGCTATTAAAATAACTCTGAACAGTTCTGTGAACTTTGATTTTGGTTAATTGGAGCCTTCTCTCCTCTTTTTTCAGAACGATTTTGGGGTTGTTATTTTTCTTTGCTTATACATAAATATTTTCTTTCCTAACACATTTCTTTTACTAAGACCATTTTCTTCTAGCTCCATTTCTTCACTTACACCATACCATCTACTTAGGCATGTGGGGAGGGAGTAGGAATTCACAAGCATGCCTAAAGTGAGTCATTTCATTCCTATATTCATTCCTGAGTGAGATGCCACATTTTTCAAAATTGACTACATTGGAGCCTAATTAAGGAATTAAGTTCCTAACAGTACAGAGTGACACTGGAAACTGCAGCACACACATTAAAGAAGAAATGCATTTCCATGGCATTAATTATTTACATAAGGGAAGAAAATGAGCAAGGTTACTGCTATGAGTCAGGCAGAGAAGTTCTCATGAGGCAGTGAGCTGGGCAGTGAGCTGAGCTGCCTGCACTCTTTAACAAAAGAAGTTGTAAAGAATATCTTGCACTTTTCATGCACGAGTAGTAGAGAAATCCACCACTGTATTTTGCAGTGGCATCTGAGAAGCAGTTTTTTAATCAAAAAAATGCCATAGCATTAACCATTTATTAAAGAGGAAGGACAGTGGAGTGAGAAGTGGCTTTCAGGAAGAAGAGATTTGACTTTATATCAGTGTTTGTTTTAAATTACTGCTTTTGTACCCAGAAGGAGTCACACAGCAGAGTGCTGCCTAGGAGCAGGTGAGCCTCTGCTCCTCCTGCATGGCTCCTGTTGGTGCCTGATTATTTTTAAGATTCAGCAAGCATTTTCTCTTGCAGGCATTGTTCTGCATGGAAGATGTGATGTCCTGAGGGATGGACATGCAGATCAGTGCTGCCAGGTGCTGCAAAGCCAGAATGGCCTTGGCATCACCTGTTCTGGAAAAGGCAACTTGCCACCACAGCAACACCTCAGCACAGTGACCTGTGGGTCTGAACCCATGACACAGTCTCCACCAGGAATGTCCTAGGTACAGGAGTACTATGGGAAAACCTCTGGTGTTTTTTGGTTTTGAGGTTTTTTTTTTAATGATTTGAAGACAATGAATTTACTGATGAACTAGTCAAATTTTTATAATTATGCTAAAACAAAATACGCCATCCTTCTCTAACTACTATATAATTGACTCAAGGAAATGTAATTAAGACAGTATTGATTTACCACACAGTGTCACAGATCAGTTATGCCACTGACATTTACACAAGCTCCTTTTGACCTGGAGCACACAGCAAATACTCAGTCAAGTAGTAATCTGCATTACACTTGCTGGTTGTAATAATCTGCTATACAAAATTAAAATTGATAAGGTCTTGATTTCCAGAGTATCTGAGGAATTAATAGCTTCTTCTGAGACAGAGAAGAATTTTGCTTGATTCTAATACATACTAAATCTGAGCCTAAAGTGAAGAACAAACCTTCTTTTTTCTAGAAATAATCCTCTATTTATTGCAAGAAAAAATTGTCTTCCTCCCTCAGATGACAGCACAGACATTAAGAAATAATTCTTTTCTCCTTATAAACTACACTCTTAAATGTTCAAATTAATTTTAAAGTCATGCTTATTGTGAAATTCAAGATTATTGTTATTACTGTTATTGATGGGTTTCCAGTAGCAGATTTATATGCTGCTGAAAATTTATTATTTCATGATTTAAACAGAAGCATCTCTTTGTAATAGTTTTCTGAAGTTTTTTACTGGTGACAGCATCATCTCTTTTCTTTTTTTGCCCTTAGCAAGTCCAACCCAGCTTATACTACTCCTCCTTCTACCTTCCATTTTTTTTCTAGACTGCTATTTCAGATGGGTTTGTACTCATTTCAATTTGGGCTCAATTCTAGATTCTAACTTTGATTTCATGGATGTCAGGAAGTTTTCTTACACACAACCCAGGAACCTCCTGATCAGTTTCCTTTTGGCTGTGTTGTATTTCCAGCAGACAGATGAGAGGCAGATGTGGCTCTCACTCCAAACTAGGCACTCTTGCCTCATTTGGCTATATTTCTGTTGTTGGAGAATCATAAAATCATAGAATATCCACAAGGATCACTAAGCCTGGCACAAGATGACCCCAAGTGTCACACCATGTGCCTGAGAGCATTGTCCAAACACTTCTTGAATATTGCCAAGCTTGCAGTGGTGCAGTGACCACTTCCCTGGGGTGCCTGTTCCAGTGCCCAAACACCCTCTGGGTGAACCTTTTCCTAATGCCCAACCTAAACCTCCTCTGACACAGCTTCAAGCCATTCCCTCAGGTCCAATTGCTGGTCAAGAGAGAGAAGAAATCAGTGCCTGCCCCTCTGCTTCCTCTTGAAAGAAGAGTATTTTCTCAATGCACAGAACATTTTTTAATGCTTCTGTGTGTTAGTGAGAGAGCTGGAGAAATTCTGAGTCAAATTGGAGGAAGGATCTATTGAGGTCTTGGATATTTAGCACAAGATGTCTTTTTGGAATTCTGATAACAAAGTGCTTATTATTGTAAATGAAAAATCAAAATAACCTCTCTAACATTTTGGTGTCTTCAGACCTGAAAGAACTGGAAAGGTCAGAAACTGTATATGCATCTGGGACACAAAGGGAGGTGAAGTGAAAAGTGAAGTGAAAAGTGAAGCTAAGCATTTTGTCATATTTTATTATCCAGGACAGCATTTCCCAAGGCAGGTACCTGAAAGGAAAGAAAGACTAAAGAAAGAAAGAAATTTATAACATTCGGTCCTAAAACTGGGAAGCTTTGATAGGTGTGTTGGAACAAGGAATTAATATCAGTAACAAGCTGTATGATTTGCCCAGTAATGACTCAGGTGTGTGCCCACAGGTCTCTGTTACCTGACTCACAACCAGGACTCTCTCACTGCAGAGAGACCATCTAAGGTTTATAAACTCAGAGCTGGGCAACCACACCCTGCCAGCCATGGGACTTTGTGACAGGGAATTGCAGATTGCCAGCTACACAATCAGGAGTTCTTTTGGGTGCAGGAGCACTGCACTCAGCTTCCCATAGCACTGCAAAGTTCTCAATATCACCATTTTCATGTGCAGTGTTATAACCTGTCAGCTCCAGACAACTGAAATAAAAGCAGTATTTGTTCTTTCACTGACGCCATAGGACAAGCAGTCTAGCTGGATTTGTGCACTGTAGGATTATATTGATTTTTCTGAATGCAATTACAATAAGGTGTATTATACAAGACATAACAGCCAGATCTGCAGACTATTTGCAGAAATAGCTATGAGAGGAAAACCAGAAATTATACAATACTATTTCCATGGGCTTAGTGATACCATAAGGAACAAATTAAATAAATCATATCACAGTTCTGTTTCATTTGTTTAAGTATTCAGATCATTACATTACCATGTTAGGAATATTATTCAAACTTCCTTTAATATATTTCTGGCCCATATGCAAAGCTTTGTTTCATCATTTGTGATTGTACTCTAGTAAAAGTAATCACATACACTGATAGATGAATGACCTGTGATCTTCATCTGCTGAGCTAGTTTTTCCTTCAAGCAGTGTGACGTTTTCATCTGGGAAATCAATTATAAACTCAGCACCATGTAATTGGTTCAGCTGTCTGAATACACTGCTATTTTATGGCATCTACGAGGTCAATGTGGCATTGGTGAATATGGCCCTTCTAAAGGTCTTCAGCCACGTAGAAGCTAGAGGGCAGACAGGGTGAAGTAGGGCATTTCAAGTGCAGGAGAGGTGTGTGTTTAGGAAGCAGAACCAAGATGCCTTGCAGAAAAAAATTGCAATTTAACTTCCTTTCTCACATTTTAAAGAAAAGTCAGGAGCACAGGCCATAGCTGAAGACCCTTCACCAGTTCATTCTAGCCCCATATAAAACAAAAAAAAACTCTTTTAAAGAAGACCCCAACCTGGACCTGTCAAGAGATACACCAGATGGTAACTTAGCCTCCTCTTAACTCTTGGCTATTTTATTAAGCTATATCACTTTGTACCTCCTTAGCCTACTGAACAGGAAGAAATGTGAGTATTTTGAACATTTTTGATTATATATTCTCTACCTAAAGACATACAATTATATCAGGCACACTTTATGTGTATCCCCTTTAAAAGATGCATGGTTCACTCGAGAAGAAACATGCCAATTAAATAATTATACTTCCCTTTGGCTTTACATTGCTGCCAGTCACAAAAATATCCTGAATTTGAATAATCAGAGTTACACACAGTACTCCAGATATGATCACATAAGTACCTTATGCAATGCCACTGATATCTCCCTGTATCTATCAGAAACAGTTCTCTCTCTTTTTCACAGGACATTAGTGGGTATAATCATAGACTTCTCAGTCAGCACCCTTCCATCTCTTTTTCTTTTACTGTCACTTCTAAATTATGAGTTTCCAGTTATTACAGGAATACCTGCAATTAATCCTGGCAGACATCATTTATCCTTTCATCCCACTTCTATTTTATGTGGTCTGGAGGCTGCTCTATTCTTCCCTTCTTTCATTTGGCTCTTGTGTTGGTAACAACTCTGTTTTGTGCCATCAACAGATGTAATTTCTTCTCCTCTTTGCTAAGGCCTTTAATGAAAATACTGAATCAAAGTGGTCCTCAACTTCAGTTTCTGTTCTACTTAGCCTGTGCATCTCACACATGCCCACATCTTAGGAGGGCAATAAAACAGAAGTATGTGATCTACTCATACATACCGAGTGTGCAGACCCACAAGAATAGCTTCTTATTTGGTATATTTATCAATTTTCTCTGCCTCTGCACTGAAATTAAGGAGGAACATTACATGTGAGGAAGCCTAAACAGTCCTTTCCACTTAAAGCTGTTACTGAAAATGTCTCAGATCTCATCCTGCCAGGTCTGTGTCCCAGGTACTCAGGCAGAATCAACACACAATGGAGTGGTTTTCCCATCAAGATGATGACAGCCCTCCAAGTCTTTCTTGTAAAACTGACCTTGGCCCATTGCTGGGTCTTTTTTTATTGCCTCAGTCCATACTTTTGGGGTTTTTTTCTAGGCATGGGGAAAGTGCTGTGAAAGATCACAGGAAACTTGTTTGGGCTGAGTCATTTCAGCAAAAATCTCCTTTTCTGATTTGTCTCCCAATGAAGGCGACCTCTTTTCCCCCAGACCAGCTTTGGTGTCCAGACTGCATTTTAACAGCAAGTTTCCAGTGCATTACAGTACCTCCAGATGCTGGTATGACTTCCAAATTCTCTTCCCCCCGTTCTTCCCCCAGCCTGCAGATCATCCTGGACTCTCTTCTTTGTGTCTCCCATATGAAAATACAAACGCAGAATTTTCCTTGAAAGCTCCATATACCCAGCAATTTATCTGGAACAATGTCTGTAGGGAATGGTATGCAATGAGGGGATAAAAAAGTATTACAAGACCTCTGGCTGGGACACTCTCTCAGATTCCTGCAACAAAGGATTAGTGGCTTTCTGAGCTGACAATAGCATGCAGTTCAACATGTTTGAAATCAGTTAATGAATCTATCCTCCATCAGCTTTTCTAATTGCTTCTATTTTCATCTTTTAAATGTTCTGCTGGCACTGAGAGCCGCGATTTGATTACACACTCTAAGAAAAAGTGCTTTCTCTTGCATTACTTGTTTTTAATCTGCTGCCTGTAACCTCATTAAATGCACTCTAATTCTGCCATTATAGGAAACAAAGAATAATCATTTTCTATCCCTTTTCAACATAGAATTTAGAGGTTTTTATCAAAGTCATGTCTTTTCAAACCTGAGGAATTCTTTCCCATATAATTTTTGGAATATATGCAATAGGTTTCATAATCGTTGTTGTCCTTGTCTGCACAAATTTTTATTCCTATTATATATTTCTGTCCTGGAATTACCTTTAATGTACATGGATGTTAAGCTGAAGCCACTTCTTACATTCCTTGCATTCATACAGTCACATAAAGGAACTTTATTGGAGAAAGTGAGATCTCAAAATATAGTGTTATATTCATAAAAGAGTAACTCTCACAATTAATAAGTCTCTGATAACTGTCTTTATCATAATTTCCTGGATAACACACAGTATTCTCACATATATTGTGGACAAGAACTGACTCCCACATACTGAAGTCATTGAAATTCCTATCTAAAAATTTCAGAATAATTTTCTGGAGTAATTTTCAAGATGGGAATAGGCAAATTATCAGTCTTCTCCCTAGAAAATGTTCACCAGGCTTAAAGGAGCAAAAATCCCTGAAATTTCAGGACAGGTTAGACCTTCCTTAGCTTTAGCTTTAGCCACATAAGAGCTAAGCACATTTAGAACAAAAATGTCAGTATTAACCCCCCGACAACATACAGAATTGACTGAAATTCCATTTTCTCCCAGTAGCACATTCTGCAGAAAAATATTGCAACCAATTCTAGTTAATGGTCTTCTGTAAAAAACAGCAGAGCAGAATGAGTCATTTTCTCAGTTGTGGATATAGAAAAGATTAAGAAGGAATGAAAAAGTGGGCAACACGAGCAGCATTTGTCAAGCTGACGACACTGGAGCATGCCAGCTTCCTTTGTTCCTGCTCTGGTAGCAAGGAGCTGCTGCTGGGATTTCCCTGCAAAGTCACCTGTTCTCTCACTCTGTTCTCCAGGAAGGAAATCTGCTTCTATTCTGTTGTTCTACAGAACCAAGAACTGAACAATCACCAAAAAGAAATCAGCTGTTGTAGTATCACCCACACCAGGCATTTTCTTTCCAACAATCTGTTAAATTTCTTGAGAAGCTCTGCTTCAAAATGCCAGAAGTTCAGTCGAGAACAAAGACTTCAGTAAGGTTTTAGGTTGGCCATGTCCATGAAAACCATGAAAAGATTACATATCAAGGGATATACACAAAATGTATTCAAGCATCTATAGCATTTTGTTATGACATATTTTACTGGTTTACTATTTAAAAGTACATTTGGATTTGGGCTAAAAGGTGAGGTTTGAGGAAAAAAAAAAAGTTATTTTCCACAAATACCTTCACTGACTTCTTGGAGTGTTTCCATTGAATTGGGTTTTACTATATTTAAGTTCTGCTCTCCACATGTAAGCCACAAACAGAAAGAAACAAAATTTCAGTGAGTGATGCTTCATGACTTTTAATAGACTTTTGCATGATTTATTGATGTAAATATACTTCAAATAACCTGTTGGACATTAAAGGGCAAATGAAATGTTTTGGGTTTTTTTTAACAGACAACTTGGAAATGAACAGTATAAACAGAACATAGTCATCACCACTTTATTTTATGTCATTCCAATCTACTACCAATTTCTTTTCATATACAAACTTTTTTGTAGTCTTGAATACCTAGAAAACTTGCATAATGAAACATGTTATTTACACTGTGTGTGAGTCACAAATAATTACAAATAAAAAGAATACAAAATGATTAAAATGTATCATTACATGAAAAACAAGGAAGATATAGTAGATGTTCTGATTAACCATAAATACATATTTGTACATACATTTCTAATCTGAAATTGCTAGATGATATATCTGATGATTTTGATCAGGAATACTAGTTCTTATGCTTGCACTACTGGAGAGAAAGCAATACTTTCAGACATAATGAGCCACTTAAGAAACATTTATGGAACTGCGTAGGATGAAACGTATCCATTTTAAAAAACAAAAATAAAATATTTGACATTGCAAAATATAAGCATTTTCACTCGTGCCATTGAGCTACATTGTATATTAAACCAATACCATAAGATGGCATCGCAAATAAATCATAACAGAGCTATAGAACATTTTAAAAATAAGCAACTCACATGGCATTTGCATCATAAAATAGCAGATGTACAGTACTATTTACATTGCAAACCCAAGAGAGAATAACCCCATGAAACTGCAGCAAACGAACTGCTCGAAACATTGATCACAGACCTGATTCATAAAATACGTAGGCATGTGTGTAGGATGTGTGTAGGAACTGCTCCTGGACGTGTGATTTGTGAAGGCTTGGGACCACCACTGGTCAGTCCTGATTCACAACAACATTCAAAGTTCCCACCACAAAGCCTTGCTGGAAACTGAACCCCACTCGCCAAGGCCCAGCAGGGTATTTGGGTATTGACCACTGCAGCAACCAATCTTTAAACAATGGTTACTAAAAAGTCAAACACCTTCTGCCCTATGGCAGTATTATAGCTGCTCAGTACAAAATTTACATGTGGAAACTGAGATGGATCTCCTATGAGATGGCTGACCAGCATTGACCACTGCATTTAAATGGTTTTAGTTCCACCTCTGGAATATGAAATCTGAGAAATGAGCTCTGCCTCACAATTGCCCTCATTTGCTTCCTTTTTTTTTCTTCCCTTCTTATTTTCCTATATTTCTAGAAAATTTTCATGACACGAGAGAGTAAGTGGTACAAATCATGTTCTCCTGCCAACATCTGAAATTCCAGTTGCTGTAAATTCCATTTTACTCAGGATTTGCCATGCTGAACTGCACTGACCACGCGTCTGCACTAGCTGAACAACGTGTCAACACGTGTTGTGCCTTTACACATCAGCTCTACAGCATAAAGAGAGCCCACTGAACTCAAAAAGTTGGTCCGCCCCTAGCAATAAACCTAAAATATCCTTCCAAAACTTCTCACCTGAGATACAGAATTGTTCTGCACGTGTTTAGTGTGGCCTTTTATCCAGGATTTCCAGGCACTAAGCAGCCCAAAAAAAACTACTGACATGGTTGAAGCGATGTTAAAAAAATCCAGACAGGGGGAAAAAAAACAAAAAAAAAAGCCACCAAAGAGATAAACCATCTTCTCTGTCAGGGGAAAACAAGTCTGCAACAGACTACCAGATGTAGTCTGCACGTTTGAGAACTCGAGTGATGCAGCGACACAGACCTAAGCTAATTTTTGTCTTCTTTTTCAAGCAATGGGAGAAGAATAACAAATACAATCTGGATGGTATCTTGAGCAGCCAACAATGTAACTGAATTGGTGCATTTCATGCTGTGTTATTACAATGTTCAGAAGGACAAGCTCTGCCAATGACTCCCAGTGAACTAGCTACCTTTGAGACTGCTAAAGTCTGAGTGGATTTGGTGTCTGGATTGGATTTGCTGTGTAATTTGTACAAAGTCACCAGGTAACTTTTTTTTTGCTTTGGAGATCTTTTGGCTTCAAAAGAAAGACAGTGAAAGAAGAAATAAATATTTTATGAGCAGCTGTTATGTATATAAGCAAACTTTAATGAGGGAAAAAACCCAACTCAGTAACTTCCCCATCATTTCACTTTTTTAACCATATACACAAAAATTTCTTGATTTTTCCTAATATTCTGTCTTCTTTGATCACCTCTGCAGTGACTGAGCTCTGAAATAGGGGCATCCTGGTCACAATCAGGATCAAAATATTTTTGAGTGACGTTTCTCTGGAGAAACATTTTTTTAATGGATATTGTACTACTATATGACAAGAATTAATTAAAGTGAGCTACCTACNATGACAAAAATTAAGTAAAGTGAGCTACCTACCAGAGGATGAGGTCAAATAAAGTGAGAACTGTCTTGAAGAAAACCTGTATTTTTTTTTTTTTTTTAATCCAGATAATTTCTCCACTACAGTACACTTCCACATATAACTGGAACCAGAAATTAGAACAACTTCTATGAAGATGCCAGTGTCTATGGCAAAGGTTTCATCAAATATATCCATTATAATGACTCAAGAAATTGCACAACTGAATAAGCACTGCAAGAACTTCAGAATTTCCTCAGCTGAACTTCAAAGTATTTTTGTTGTTTTGCTAATGATTAGTAACTCATAAATGAAATTTTGGATATATTTGTCTTTATGAATCAGGTACTGTGCAAAGGTCATGCACTGAAATAGCTCATTACTTTTCCATTTTGAATGCATTAATGGGGAATCAGTAGGATGGAGCCCACCACAAGTAAACTAGAAGCATGAGAAAAGAGTATTTGTTGAATGGAAATGTTACTGTTAGTATTTAGACAAGGCAAAACTTTGCTTGGTCCTGTGAAGAACAAGAAAACCTGTATTTTTGATTATAAACATTTATATGAATACTAGCCTAAAACTAGAGGCATTGAAATAGAAGATGTATAGTATATTGTATATTGCTTTTCTTATAGAGTGTACATTATGTTTCTAATATGATGACAAACAAGTAAAATCTTTTAGGACAAACTAAAAGGACCTCATTGTAACAAACACCATTAATAGCAGGTCACACAATGAAAGCGAGATGTCAAGTCACAACACAGTGCAGGCACGCTGTCAAAAGGTACTCTGGGGTATTCTGAGAAGGCTGTTTTATCCTTCAGCCACCTGTTAACAACATACCTGCATGAGTTTTGTAAAGTTTTTTCTTCTTGTTGTGAGGCCTTCAGACGCTTTGAAAAGAGAAGGGTAAAAAAGGCAAACTGTCCTCAGCTACACTTTGGAAGAATTGTATCACCAAAGCCTACTCAAAAGGAGGCAAAAAGATTAAATTAAAAAGTATCAATAGAAGTGGAACAAGGCTGTTTTGTTTCCTCTAAAGAAGGCCCAGGCTATTGGCACTGGTTGCATTTGCTAGGAAATAGAAGTGGCTTATCAGGAGGAGATTCAGGAAAGGCATTCACTGATCTCCCTAAGCCTGCAAAATTTACAAAGAGCATCTGCTTTTCCATTTCCCAGCAGCATACAGAGAAAGACCCTTTGCTGTATGCAGGTCTGTGTAAACAGTTAGACACAAAACAGTAACTTTAAGACAAGAAGAATAAACTTTACATTACATTTTTTTTTCAGAAGCTCATAGAATCAACAGCTATCAAGACATACATTCTGTTATAGGAAGAGCAGTACAAATGTTAAAGCTTTTAAGACCGTATATAGTTCACTGCACACACAATTTTCCCATGGCCTACACATATGGCACACCAAGCTTTTACATAGACTCGTGTTCCCATGGAGGGATTAATACTGAATTCTGAATGTGTTATACTGGTGCTGCAACCTTGAATAACTAGTTCAATGCCACAGCACAGGCCTGGTTAGTACATACATCATGCACTTCAACTGCTCACAGTCAAAGACACAAATGACAGAACCAAACTTTACTGCTTTGTTTTTTTCAAGTAGGTAAGTCTTTGGTTAGCAATAAATTCAGTTGGTTTGGGGAAGCAATCATAACTGAAATAGCAACTTTCAACCAGAGGTACTTACTGGAACTTCCAGACCACTAAGTCTGCCAAAAAAATCCCAATTAAAAAAACTGAAATGCAGCATGTGATAGTTTGTATGGACTCTGCTTCTGTTGGCAGGTGGATTCCTTTGCTGAACAGCTAGTTACAGGACAGGTAATCAGATGTAATTTTGCAATTAATCCCTTGATTTCAGTGGGGGAAGACCCTGGCTTATATGCTTTCTGAGCTTTTCTGTACATGCCATCTGATAGTAAAACTCTAACCCACCCCATCCCTTCCCAATAGATCACAGGGTGATGTTTTAAAATAATGTTCAGATTTACAGAGTACTAAAATTAATCTCTTAATCATTAAGTTGACAGAAATCTCCAGGGACACTGGCTTACCTTCCCTGTGTATTACTAAAATAGAACTACTGTCATTAATTAGATTATCCTCTGTCTGTAAGAAATTTTATACAAACAGGTTCAGGTTCACAAACATCTCAGTGCTCTAAACTCTGATAGAGCTCTAGTATTCTTTAATGGCATCCAAGATTATTTTAATGCTAAGAAACTGCTGTTGATAGTGCAAGGTTGTAATCTTATTAGTGCAGAATGCTTGTACAAATCTCTCCAGATAAGCTTTATAAAACAACAATACAAACAGTGTTACAGAGCTACACAAAAAGCATTTGCACCCAGGGGATGGATGCTTGTCCATTTCCACAGGAGTCCAGGCTTTGAGGTGGTCAATCTTCACATTTTAGGAGGACCAAATATTTTTATCCAGCATCCAGAACAGAAAAGTTTGAAACAAGACAAGCAGCAATTCTCACCACCCATAAAGCTGAAATTAAAACTGCACTGTACTGAACAGTTCTGCCCCTTTGGTCTGCTCTCAGTAAATGACACACCAGCAATGGGTGGCTCATAACTCTTCATAAAATTCCCACTCCCAGAACTGCGCAACATGAACTCAGGTGAAAATACATCTTCCTACAATAATTCAAGTTATCTTCACATATGTCTGGCTCTGTTATTACAGATGTTTGTGACCACCTTAGATAGGAACTAACCCTTGGATTTTACTTTGGCAACACTGAAACTAAAGCGAAAAGTTGAAAGATACAACTCTAAGGCATCAAAGTTAATTGTCCTCTAGCATTACTTTCAGAGGAAATGAAGATGAGCCTGAGTGAATCACCAGTTAAATCACCAATTTCAGCTGGTCCCTGCAAAAACTGTTTAAACAACTATGAGAAATGACTTTCCATTTACTTTCTCGAATTTCTTGACTCCTGATTAGAAGGGAGAGTCAGAATCACAGCCACAGACAAGTGGAAAATTGTTATCACATCTTCTGGGCAAGATATTGCATGCAAAGTTCAATTTGTTCTCAAAGGCTTTGGGAAGAGACTGAACCATGACTTGGTAGGCCCAGGCTGTGAATTTCATGCCAATAATATGAGCTTATTTTGCAAAAGGTTCTCCTTACTACAAATTAATCCCACTGTAATATATAAATATAAACCAGTAGACTATTTTCAGTAGCATTCAGTTCCTTCTCTAAGGTTGGCCACAGAGGCAGAGCAAAGTGGCAAAGAGAGTAAGGGGATTATTTGTGGCTGTGAAATAATTGGTTGGACTCTCCAGGATGGTGATCAGAGAAGGCCTTAATATTTATGTGTTGCACCCATGAATTGCACAAACAGAATACACATAGCCTCTTAAAACACTATGGGATCCTGCAAAGAAGAACTCCAGCAGAATTTTAGTAAACTGGGAAAGTTAAACTTATATCAAGAAGGAATGTAGTCCTAGCAGGGAGCCCACCATATTCAGGAGAAAAAAAACAAAACAAA
>VWYP01030942.1:4323-15758 GCA_013400435.1 Pycnonotus jocosus | reverse complement strand
AAAAACAACCAAAAAACAAACCACCCAAAAAAATATTTCTTCTGATACCCCAGGTTCTGCAGACACAACCAACCTGAAAACATGTTTATATACATTGTGATTAAAAATAAGGCTGTATTCTCCAGTGACAGTTCATCACCAGAAATTTTGTGGAACTAGGGCCTGCTAATTGAATTTTCCTATCCCTGAAGCAGTCTTAGAGGTAAGACCGAAAAATATTAATTGCCTTGTAAGTTTGATACATATTTGGGCTATCATTATTGAAGTTATGTGACACTTCAGAGCCCTTCCTTTTGATTTGTGACTTTGAAAAAAAAAACCAAAACAGGTTAAATGCTACTCACATCTGACACACTTTTTTAATCTACAACATACTCCTGTTACTAACTGCCTCTGTGTAATCTAATAAACTTTTTAAATCAGTATTTTAATTAGGAGGTAATTAAATAGCAAAGCTGGGTACTTCCAAGATACACAAAAAGTTTGCTTTATCAATAACAAAAAGATTCTCAGCTCATTGAAGGGACTGGGAGTACCAATTTAAGGCAAAATGAATACTGCTTGATAACAAGCTGCATAGCACTGCTCTCAACCCAAGAAATGTGAATATATGTCATTTACACCTTCAATAACAAGGGTGCAAATAAAAGCCTGCTTTGGATTTGCAGGATAAAATGCACATATCACCAATGTGCCTCTCCAGAAGTGTGATTTATTTTTCATCACTGCTTTTATTTGCTTGTACTCATTATGATAATCAGGATAGTTGCTAATTTTTGCTATTAAAGATATTTCTTTCCTTAAATCCCCATATATATATATATATATCTTAGTACTTGAAAATTCAAGGCTTATATGACAAGCACTAGAAACATGCTTCTACAATAATCTGCACCTGTCATCTAAAATGAAGAACCAAGTACCTGTGTTCTATAGCCTGTATTTATTATGAAGCTTCTAACATGGCATTTTAAAAAGACACAGGAATAAGGTCTAACAACCAATTAACTTCCATTTATATAAAAAATAAAAGAAATCCAAATTTCTTTCAGTTAATTGCATGTAATTTATCCTGTAGTGTGTATTAAACAGGACCTATAAAAATTTCTATGCAAACAACACACAAAATATTCACTACAAGACAGCAATGTGTTTTAAAGTCAAATGTACACCAAAAATGCAGACACATATACGGATAAAGTAATATCGGTTAGATATTTTAGATCATAATGAGTAAGAAATGATCCATTTACAATGTTTAAAGTAACAACAGTTTACCTGGAAAAAACTAGAAACAGCATGCAACAGGAAAGGTAAGGAGTACTAGAAGCATTCATTTTGACCTCACTGAATAATTGACGCAGACTGACTTACATCTGGAGCTTGATACCCCGTGACTGAACCAGCAGCAATGATGTCTGCTCTTGTGTTAGACTTGGTCTGGGAAAACTAAAATTTATGTTAAGAATTCCAGGTATTACCCAAACACTGTTACCTATTCTACTGTCAAGTACTTGGAAAGTTTAGTCAAAGACAAGGGTAGGCTGAAGTAAATGCAAGACAAACAGCTCAAATAGTTCCTCTGCTCAAGCATACAGCATGACTTAAGACAGAACCGTGGAACATGTTCCCATATAAGCATTTCTATGCTTTCATTCAGATACCATATTCACAGTGAAAAACAGGTTCTCTGCTTTTCAATAGTCACTCTGCTTGACAAATATTTTGTGGCTATTCTTTTCATCTGGCATTCTTGCTGGTCTGAATCAATCTAGAGTGAAGTACATTGCAGTAGGCTGTTGGGAACGGTGAGACAGGGAAACCTTATAGATATGATTGCTTAGCAGGAAATTCTGAAAGTATAAAGCCTGTGTGAAATATAAATGAAGGCAAGTTTTGAGATGTAAGCATGGCAAGCAGGAAGAAAGGGACCCATGGGTGGAGCCCCGCCAAGGTATCAGGGAAAAAATAGATTAAGGGAGTAGCCTTAAAGTTCTAGAATATAAAGTGATATGGTAATTTAGCAGCTCTCATAGGTTGTATATAAGTTCTGTAGGATTTGTAACTCCCACCAGTTGGTTAATGGAAATCAGAATATCCAACACAGAAAGAGATATTATCGTACAGCAACAGGAAATTGGTCTCTTCAGATCACACCTTCAGCTGGATGCTGGCAGCTGAAAGCAGGGCTCCTGCTACCTATGGCCCTAGCAATAAACTACATGTTCTAAGAGAAGCCTTATCTCCAGAGGTTCCTGTCCCTGCCATCGCAGCCTGCTCCTACAGTAGGCTTTGATGAAAACTGAACCTATGTTTTCATATTTCAATCAGAAAGGCTGAGTCTCAGCTCTTGGTTATATGACATTTAACATTATCTTCCATCATACTCTGGGCCAAATTTCATCTAAAGGTGCAAACACTCCAGAACTCCACTGCACTTGTAACTGATCAGAACAGAGGATGAAATCTGACCTTTAGAGTTCACTTCCAAGCAATGGTCCACCACTTCCAATGGTCCAAAGCTTCAGTACAAGTAGTAAAAGAAATTACAAGTTACCATGAAACCCACTGCAGACAGAAGTGCTGACAGCTTTCTTAGCACATTCTGTCTTCTTTGTGCAGGTGTAGGCAACCCATTTCATGGATAGAAGTCTCTCCAAAGAATAATAAAAAAACCCAACAAAACCCCAAACAAACAAACCTAAACCAAAGAACCATACATAAAATCTCCTAATGTCTCCTATAACCATTATGCTATCTGACAAATACTGTGAATGGTTATATATGAACACATGTCACTAAAAGCCCCTGTTTCAGAGATTGACACTTTACATAGATCAAAGTAGCAAGACAATTCCTTTCATTTTGTGACATATATACTATTTTTGGTCGCATACACTCCCCTTAAGGAAGTAAGAACTTTTACTACCTTACCTGCCATCCCAGTAATTGCATACTATGGATGTATCCTGCTAACAGAATTAACCTTTATGGACAGTAATGCGGGCTGAACAAACAGCTGCCCTTCCACCTGCACTGCCAGTAAACTGCAGCAGGTCAGTGGAGATGGTGCTTGTTATGTCTGGGGCAGAGTTAATTTTCCTCATACTCACTGATCTGGGGCTGCATTTCAGATTTGTGCTGTTGATAGCACAGAGATGTTTCCATTATTACCAAGCAGCACTTGGAGTCGAGGTCTTTTCTGCTTGCCACCCCACCACCCAGGGCCCTTGGGGGTGCACAAGGATCTGTGAGGGGACACAGCCAGAACTATTGACTGTCACTAACCATAGGGGTATTCCAGATCATATGGTGCCATGCTCAGCACCTACAGCTGCAGAAAGGAGGAGGAAGGGGGGATATTTGGAGTGATGGCATTTGTGTTCCCAAGGCACCATTACGCACGATGAGGCCCTGCTCTCCTGGAGATGGGAGAGCCTGCCCACGGGCAGCAGTGAATGAATTGCTTCTTTTGCTTTGCATATGCACAATTTGGCTTTATCTATTAAACTATCTTAACTCACAAGTTTTCTCTTTCTTTTAATCTTCTGATTCTTCCTCATCCCACCTGTGGAAGAGTGACCCAGTGGTTCCATGGGACTGAGTTGTCAGCTGGGGTGAAATCACAACAGGAGGGTACCTCAGCTGAAGGCTTACTACTATCCTTTGACAGTAAGCAAAAATAAGATACTCTATCACGCTTGTAGTAATTGCCCCTTCTTTCCTACTGTCTTTGTAAGATAATAACCTGTTAAGTGCCAAATCAATATTTTTTCTCTCGTAATACCTAATGATACCAGGTTTCTTTCAAAATTACTATTGTGCTAAGCCCTAAATAAACCTCATTCAAACAGATTGGGTCCCTGGGTTCTCTCAAGGAATCCATTTGAAGAAAATGAAAACAAAAAACTTCATTTTTCCTTGATGCACTTACTGGACCATGTGAGATAAATTAAAGGCCGTGCTTTGTTTTCTTTTCTTTTGTTTCATTTGTTACAAATTCATGCCTTGCATCACACTTTACAAGGCTGGGTGTTCTGTCCTAGTGTTTTTGTTCAGAATAAGCTGACCAGCTAGGAATGAATAATACCATAAGAATGCATTAGAAAGAAACTTCTAAGGATAGAATCAAAAGGATCGTGACAAGACTAAGCACATAGGATAAATTACTTCAATAAGATCATAAGACTCTTTAAAGGCTTTTATGAGAAAAGAAAAAAGGAAAAAATAAAAAAAAAAGAAAGGCTAAACCAGTGCCTCTAAGACAATATTTCTACTCCTGACACTGCTACCATATACAAAAGCAGTGAACAAATATATCTCATGGTGAATTTTTGAGAAAAAAAAGTGGAAAAAGAGAGCACCTGATACAAAAAATGAAGGCTAGATCTAAAAATGAAAGTGAGAATCAAACTGAAAGTGAGAATACCCAAGTACTGCATAAAGAGAATACAGTATTTCAGTTGGAACAGATCTCTAATGATCATCTGGTTCAGCTGCTTGGCTGCTTCAGCAATGATGAAACATTTAAGTTTGTTATTGAGGGCATTGTCCAAATGCTGCTATAACTCTGACAGGATTGGTGTTCTGACCAGTCCTCTAGGAAGCCTATTCTGATATTTGCCCTATCTCTTGGTAAGGAAATTAGGAAAGTCTGTATCTCCCCCAATATGAACCAGAAATTTAAGATTCTCTCAGATTATTTCAAAATCCCACTTATTTAATTAAACAAATATCTCTATTAAAAGAATGTTTGAAACTGACTGTGAGGAAACAAATGTTACAATCTACTTGATGATATCACTCTTAAATTGTGAATTTGCTACTGAAGTCACAGAATCATGGAATGATTTGTTTTAGAAGGGATCTTAAAAATCATCTAATTCCAATCCTTCTCCACAGACAAGGCCTCCTCCCATTAGACCAGGATGCCCTATCCAACCTGTTCTTGAGCACTTCCAAGGATGTGTCATCCCCAGTCTCCTCTGGGCAACCTGCTGCAGTGACTCACCACCCTCCCAGTAAAGAACTTATTCCTACTATCTAATCTAAAAACCTTCTTTCAGTTTAAAGCCATTCTGCATTGTCCTCTTACAACATACCCTCACAAAATTCTTCAAGATTACAAAACCTTGTAGCCTGTAGGTACTGCAAGGCTGCTGTAAGGTCTCCCTGGAACCTTCTCCAGGCTGAACAACCCCAACACTTGTATTTTAAACAATGAAGAACTAACAAAGCCAGAAGAATGGCCACACAGTAAATTAAAAACATGAGACCAAACTGAAAAAAATTGACCTCAAAACAAAGGCCATCACCATAGCTATTTTCTCTTTGTCTACATCACAGATTGAAATCTATCCTGCTGACTTATTTGATCTGAAAATATTTGAATTTAATGGCATAAACCATCCTAGATGGCTAGAGATTACTAGAACCTAAAATCATCCTTTCCTCATATCCTATCAGCCCCAAAATGCAGTGGGTTCTGGAGAGGCCATCTGGCAGAAAATAACACATTTTTATGCCTTTATCACCATAAGTCCCAATCTCCAGCTCTCTTTGAACTCCACCTATGTGCTGTGGAATGGTGAGGACTACCTTCCATTAAGGCATGGAATTAAATGCTGCAATCTATCTTTCTGGCCACTGTAACTTTAATTTAATAGATGGAAAATATTTCTCCTGAAAATTATCTCAGTCACGCTACAGTTCCGGTTAATTTTGTCTAAAACAGAGTAATGCTTGGTTCATAATATTTCAAAAACACTTATGTGACAGACCAGTTGTATACCAAGATCAACACAATGTCCATTAAGGATGAGATTGCAACTATGTTAAATTACTGACCACATGGGAAAGGAGGTTCTTCAAGAGTTAGCTGTTCCACAGTAATCACATCTATCCCTAAGAAGTTTTAATATAAATTAGTTAGACTCACTCATTTTTGTATACAGGCATTCATGTTACTACAGGTGTTTTAATTAGTCATTTAGCCATAGTTGAATTCACATGAAAGAACTGCGTTGAACAAAAAATGTAACTTGACAGAGCAATGCTCAGAGTCGTATTTAGCAGTTCACATTATGGAGTAGCATCAATGAAGAACACTTTCACCTACTGATATTTTCTTCAACATAAAAGTGGAAAAAAAAGTGTGTCAAAAACTGACATTGATGATGCTGGGAACTTTCAGACAAGTGCCAACACAGACAAAATCAATCTGAAATGTAGAAAAGTGCTATTGCTTCATGAAAATGATGTTCTACTTCTCTGCAACTGAAAACAACACAAAGAGGAATGACAGCAGAAGCAGGCAACATGAAGAGAGTATGTCTGTCACCCCAAAAGAACATCTACAACCAGTCAATGATACACGAGTTGGGAAAGCACAAAAGTGTCAGTTGCTTTACTCTTAGATCTTGTATCAGTGAAAAGAGACCACAGAGAGAACAGCATTTCAAGTGATAAGATATGACATCCGAACTAGTGGAAGTGCAAACATCTCAGAAAGAAGAAAAAAATACTAAACCAACCAATGAACACCAATGCTACAGCACCCAAAGACCAGATGCTCTGAGGACTTCTATTCATACAGGGCATTTATTACATCTAAGAGAAGAGTTGATATCTTACTACCCCCTTCCTTTTCTCCCCAGAATACCTGCAATGACACCTGGAACTTCTTCAGGCTATCTGCCTCTCTTTGCCTGGTGTAGTCCTACAGAACACTCACAGTTCAATAGGTCAATAAATTTACCTGCTGTCTTAGGCACAAGATGTTACTATTGAATGTGTTCAGAAATCGTGCCATTAGAGGACACATTCAAAGTATTACAAGGTACCACAGATCAGTCCTTCCTATCATTCTTACAATATGTGTAAGAGCACAGTGGAATGGACACAAAATTTATTCATTAACACAACTATTTAATAAGCACATAGGATGGCTACATCTTATGCTGGCAGGTCTCTAACTACTTGTATTATGGGCAAATGCCTCACACTGAAATGCTTTTATTTAGTTTTAAAAGACAAAATATGCTTTGCTCCTCATAAGCATATTCTTAACTGATAAGTGATATTAATATTAAAGTGATGCTCCACCCATCTTAAACATTGTACCTTGACAGCCTGCTCAAAGAGCCCTTGCTCTGTTCTGGAACTGTTTTTTAAATCACTCCTCAAAAGTTAAGAACCTTGTCCTGTGATATGCAAAATCAAAACAAGACTGAAGTCTTTATTATAAGAGATCTAAGACTAAAGCATCCACCCAAGATGGATGTGGTTCTTTCTGTTCTAAAGCAGGATCCAAACCTTCCAAAAAAATGTCCTGAGATCAAGCAGCTAGCCTTTGTTCTTATTAAGTATTCAAAAATCACACACATGTACAATAATACAGACAAACTCAACAGCTTTAGCAGCAGGAAATGCAAACACCTTTATCAGCTGAACAAACCGGAGAAGGAAAGGGAATTGCAGAAATCCTGAAAGTATGTTATCTTTTCCTTTAATTTATGGTGT
Source organism: Pycnonotus jocosus (assembly GCA_013400435.1). Classification (NCBI taxonomy): domain Eukaryota; kingdom Metazoa; phylum Chordata; class Aves; order Passeriformes; family Pycnonotidae; genus Pycnonotus; species Pycnonotus jocosus. Next base: position 8,237 of record VWYP01030942.1, on the reverse strand, counting down.
GTAATCTTTAAAATTAGAGTGAAGATCACACCCTTTGACCTGGAAAGTTTAAAGCACATTTTTAAAGATGACACTTCTTTACTTTGTGGCCACTTGTTTCTAACAGCTCAAGACCTTTACTAATTTATATAAATGAATGCATGTCAACACATGATGACAAAAAAAAAAAAAAAAAGGAACTCAGCATTTATTAGGAAATTTTCATATTACTACAACTGATGAGAATAAAAACCCACAAGATTCAAGTGTATAGTTCTAACCTTTTTCTTTAAATATTTCAGGGAACACTGCTATCAAACATGCCAAAGAAACATCTATTTTTCTACACTGAAAAAGTACAAAAACTACATTAATCCCTGTCTGCTTTCTTACCTTCAGATAGTATGAAACAAAAAAAGACTGAAAGAGAAGTCAGTCTGATATCCTACTGCTGAATATTGCAGCCATTTTTAAAGTAGCTGGCTCCTGCTACACTTGACATTAAAAAAAAATAATTTTGTTCTACTGCTATCCTGATAAAGGACAATTTCCATATTTCTTTTTAAAGGAGTGTAAAGTGAACTTAATTAACTAACATGCTTTCCTATTTCATCAGCTGAAAATGCTATTGCCTGTTCAGAGAAAGGCAGAATTCTACAGAATCTGACCATAGTAATTTAGATGCAATTCCTGTCTTCCTTTTCTCACCTGCACAACTGTACTATACTTAATAAAATAGGTCTTAAATTTGAATGCACAGCATGAATTACAGTCCTAGTTCTCACCATCAATTCAACCTTTGCTCAAAAGAAGCTCTATTGTAATTTTAGCTGCATTATCAGGCAGTTTAACTCCAAATTTGCCAGTTTGAATTATCCATGTCTTCAGACAATTTCCTTTAAACACTGGTGGCCAACTTTCCATACTCTAAGTATATAAAGCATGCTTCTGTGTGTGAAATGTGGGGAACTCCATCTCTTTTCTCTTTTGATTCTTATAAATCTTGGTCATATTTGCATCTTTCTTTGGAATACTTTCGAGGAGTTTTTAATCCTCATTTTTTGTAAAGAGAAAGTAGAAACAGATGTGCTCTTGGGAATACTGCACAGAGACTACAAAAAAATATTTGTCAGTAGAATTGCAGGTCATTGGAACAAAAGGAAACACCAAGATGGTCCTCATAGAATTAACATTTTGTAGGCTGATACTCTTGCTTTTGGCTAACTGCAACTGAGAGTCTTGCTGCACCTAAATTCCAGAACAGATTTGTACTGGTTTTGAGCTTTGTTGTGAAAAGAGATTTTTCAAGGAAGAACTGTGCAATGGACTACAGATATTTTAATTTTATTTTTCCTGCAAGGAATTTTTTAAACTCATTTATATGGAAAGTACATAGAACAACGGTTCTAGCCATTTCTTTAAAAAAATTAAAGCAAAAAAAACCTCCACACAACTTAAATGCAGTTTTCTTCAACACAGTTGCAACTAAAGACAACATGAAAATAGTTTGGAAACTCCTTTTAGGTGTGGGTAGGTCATAAGAAATTTTTAAGTAATATATTCAAAACTCTCAAGAAAGGTATCTTTCATTGTATGATAAGTCACTACAAATCCTCCCCCCCTTTTTTTGGGGGGGGAGAGGGAGGTCATGAGCAGAGAGTATCATTAGACAAACCCTCCCTATGACCAAGAACTGTTACCTCAATAGGCCTATTAATATTTCTCTAGGAAAATAATGTTGTGCGGAAAAATGTTTTCTCAATTTTTACCAGAAAAGTCATATTGACAGGTGTGGCTGTTGCAGCAGTAGTAAGTATAACTTGGGCATAATTCCAAGTTCAGCAGCTTCATTGACTTTGCTAAGTTGACAATGAATAAAACTTTGTAGAGTCTCTTCCCAGAAATACCATTAGCATAGCTTTGCTAAACACAGACAATTTCAACTGTTATATCAGTGCAGTTTCTGAGGGGAAATAGCACACATACAGCTCCAAAGCATGCTAAAAGATCTAACTCATAAGTGGAAAAGTCAAGATTTCAACTAATGATTTCATTTAGAAAGTCTCAGTCACTGATATTGTTGTTTGATATTCTTTACAAGCCTTCAGTTGCTTACTTTTACAAAAAAATAATTAAGTAAGTAGAATAGAATGGGCTTTAGCCTATTAAGTTATTTTCATGGGAGCTTAAATAAATTAGCTATAATTAGATCTAATGAAATCTAAGAGTGCTGGGTTTAAGTACAGAAATTTTTCTATTGCCAGTGACTACTACTGTATCAGAATACATCCAAAACCTACTTTACATATGTGCATTCAAATTAACATAAAGGTCTAAAAGAAATATTTGCTTTCTCTTACCATTGTTCTTATATATTAAAATGTGTAACAAAAAGATCAAAACAAAGTAAAAAATATTGAGACAAAAAGGATTGTAATATTAATTGCTGGAGAAAAATTAGAAGATAATAGGCTCAAGAAAGTAGAATTTAAGTTGGATTTCTAGAGAGACTGGAAAATTAAATCAATAGATATTTTTGCAGTTCAAGTTCAGAATAAAAATCCCATCTTATACCAAAAGTACAAACCACCAAGACTCACTCTTAAAAGATCCTTGTGCTCTTAGAAAAGTAACAGATGTCTTCATGACTGCAGTTACTATTTATTGTAGTAATAACAAACCAGAAGTACATACCATTTTTTCTTTCATTGTGAAGTTCCTAGTGCCTCTTTTTCCTTTTTTTTTTGTTTTTTGTTCACTTAAGTACACAGGCTTAATGTGTCTCCCCTTTATTCTATGTAGTAGAATTCTACATAGTAAAATAAAGGGGAGACAATGATAAAAACTTTATACTTCCTCTTCCTGTTCATTTTATAATTTCACAGTTCTTACTCTTCCTATCCTCAAATCTTTGCAATTATTTTGTCTCTCAAGTGTTCCAAAAACAGCACATGTAGTGCTGGCTGAGAATGTACAGTCCCTTCCCTGTAATTCACATCTTTATGGACAAGTCCATAAAGGTTACATTACTGATGGCTTATTAACCATTCAGCAAGAGAATTTAAAAACAGACTTTAGTTTGTGACAAATGTCACTGTTATATTTCTTATCTGAGTAGGTATTGCTGTCTTACCACTTTCTTACCACTAACCATTATCCCTGCTGCTACTCATCTGTGTTATACCTCAGCTGAAAACGTCCGCTGAATGATTAGCACAGTCAACACTTAGAAAATGGTTAGAAGCCTGAATTGACTTTTTTTCTTCTTGGAAAGACTACTGCCTTTCTCTTTTACACATTACTAAGCCCATCTTCCTGTTAACATCCTTATCAGAAGTCTCTCCCCTATGAGAGCGCCTCCTGAACTGGAAAGGCTATTTAAATATATTCAACGAGTCACTCCTTTTTTACATTACAAACAGGCAAATTCTTCAATTACCTTTAGGGCAAAAGACTTCAGATCACTGAAGACATTGAGGAGGATCAGTAGACCTTTGCTGAATATTTTGAAAACTATTTTGCAGACATTTCACTTCATTATTTTCTGCAGTCAGACGTTGTCAAAAGATTTTAACCACCTCACCATGTTCCATTTTTTAGGTATAAAATATAACAGGAAAAGTTGGAGAGGGTTTTGTTGCAGTGAGGCTACTTATTCCCATGTTTACTATGCATTTTTGGATCACAAATAATAGGTGATTCCAAAGAGATATTTATCTTTAACACTATAAAGTATCTGGTTTTCATTGACTAGAGGAAAAGCCCCTAGTTTTAAAAAGATTGACAGACACCATAATATTGATAAAGAAGAATTATCTTTTTGTAGTTTCAAGACAAAGAAAAATATTCATTAAAAGAGAAGAGTTAGAAGTCAGCAGAGAAATTTTATTCTAGATTTTTTTGATACACAGTAAAAAAATTTCGATACAAAGAAA
>VWYP01030941.1:45425-95351 GCA_013400435.1 Pycnonotus jocosus | reverse complement strand
AAAAAAAAAAAAAAAAAGAAAAAAAAAGAAAAAAAGAAGAAGAAGACAAAACCATTAAACAGCAAAAAGTACAAAGGCTTTGGGCTGCATGTCTCCTGCAACTAAGTGTCAAATCAGTAAGTGTTGACATTATAAATAAAACTTGAACATTATTTTATGCATTACAGAAGCAGACTAGTAAAACCTAAAACTTAGAACAGCAGCAAATTTGCTCAAAAATATACATGAACTTTCAATTACTCACCTATAAATACATTCTGCAATGTGAGAAGCAATCTCTATCCCCAATTAGGCTTTCAAGGAGAACACAGTGTTAGACATGGATGGGGATCAGGAACACTGCAGCCAGAGAAACTCCTGAACAATTGTATTTTACAAACTTGTTCTCATTGTTATCTGAAAGTGCATCTTTGTATCTGTAGAATCATCCCCATATTTACAAAAAAAGTACAAACATTGCAATTTTGCCACACCCTACATCTATCTAACCTGTATTTTCTGTTAAGTGCAAGAAGTATAATGAAGTTATACCTATTTTGACACATATAAGATTGAAGCCCAAAAATGAGGCAATGTTGTCACCGGTGAATCCTAGGCAATTCCATAGTTGCCAAATCTTTGCTGCACAGCTGTTAGATGGCTAAAGTAGAAATTAAAGAATAGTCTAAGCCAAAGTGACAGAGCACCATTCAGAGCAGGAACTCCATTCCCCCACTCCACACACATTCACCAGCACATGCTCATACCTTCATTACCAGTTTCGGTACAGAGCTAGGTCCAAAGGGCAGGAGGGCAGCCTGGCAGAAAGAGGAAGATGTACAGTCACTCTGAAGGTGGTAAGGAAGACTTTTGGGGTGCAAACTGAAAGAGTATCTACTGCCAGTGCACAGCTCCAATAAGCCCCCAGTACTGTTGCTGGAATATGGACTAGGGACTATGCAAGACAGAGCATACCTACAGTCAGTACATTATTAAATACATATGCAACCAAATCTGTTGTGTCTTCAATGTAAGCCCTTTTAAGTGTCACAACAGCTCCTCTTACCTTCTCCTCTCACAAAAAGAGGTTTCATTCAATAATGATGTTTATATGCCAACAAGCTGCTGCAGAATCACATGCATACGTAAACGCTGAGCAATTCGAAACAGCTGATATTCAGATCAAGTACATTATTTGCGCTTTAAAGAAATGAAATTCATACAATATTTGTAAAAGGATAACTGTAAAGATTTACAACAATTTTCTGTAACAGTTCATTTAGTTTTGTTCCGTAGCTAAGTCTTGCAGTGACAGCTTCTTCCTAGTTTTTAAAATGCTACAATAGCCATTGCCATTGGTTTTAGACACACAGATATTTGACTAAAATCTAGAAACAGCAAGCAGAGCTCAAACTGCATAAATGCAGAAACTATACTCTAAACATGCTTGTGCTTTTATTGTATTGCCATCATGTCTTATTGGAAAGTGCAAGTCCTGCCTCATGTCCAAAACCAGTGAGAGAAAGATCCCGAAGTGAGTGGTATCAGAATGCTGTAACAGGGCAAAAGCTGTATAATTAGGCACTGTAGAAGGAAATAGAATAAGGCGTATTCTTAAAGGGTGTGTGTACATGTATGTACACACATGTATGTACACACACATATATACACATATATAAACAAAAGGTGTTTGGCAAAATAAGCATTTCACCTAAAAATCAATGCAGTGAAAACACCAGCAATTTAAACTGTACAAATCAAGGGTAAAAGCCATGGGGAAAAAAGCAGCAAATTTTCTGAAGTAGCACCCGTATCTCAGGGATGAGCTTTTGAATTTTGGTTCTACTAATCCAAGGCAGAGGTAATGCATTTATCCATCAAAATAGATTTTAACCAACCACCTGCACTAATCTGCGACATTGGGGTATTTGAAAGGAACCAGGTTTTCAGGACCTTTCTCTCCCCAGTGCTGGCAGTGCCTATGTAGGACACTAGTAAAAGGTCAGGAAAGTGTACCTCAGCAGGAGAGATGCTAGTTGTGGTATTTGTGCCTGCCATGGTTTATAGGCAAGGTAAAATGGCAGTGGAGAGAGGATGAAGGAGTGTGCTCAGGATAGCAAAGAGCCTGCATCTCTTCCCTGTCCACAGTTACAGCTCCTGATCCTGTGTCCCTGATGTTACTTAACACCTGTCTTGACATAACTGAGCCTCTTCCCCACACTTTTGTTGCTGCATTATTTGAAGTACTTGGCCATGTGACCACTAGGTTCTCAGGCAATACTACTCAAACAGTCAGTAGGGAGAATCATCTATCTGCCCATTGTCACATAAATTATACTGCATTGTTATGTTCAATGGAAAGGCTAAGTCTAAATGTTTCATATTAACTGCAAAGAGTTATCCTCTCCTTTCATGCAGGCCTTGCATGCCATGGAAGAAAATATGAGGCCTTCTCAGACACCATATGCAATGAAAATGCAAGAAAAAAAAAATACACACACACATAATGGCCTTTACAGAACCTGAAACTAGAACATCTTAACAGAGGGGTTAATGAGCGAGTTTCTCCTTTTAAAAGCTTTACAGGGCATTTCCTATCTCAACTGGAATCTGTTTTCTCATCAAAACACATTAAGCATTATCTTTTGATGCACAGGGGCCTTATATACTAGGTGTGTTTTTCTTAAGCTATGTTTCCATTCCAGTGTGGCACTCATCTGCTCAAATATATGGCAGTTGGTTTCTGGAAAAAAAACTAGAAAAAGGAAGGAAAAACAAAACTCAAAGCCTTCTTGTCCTCCACCAGGACCCCCTCTGGAAGCTAGGAAGAGATTACACTCATATTTCAGTGTCACCTTGGTACCATGATGCTATCCCAAAACAGGCTTGTACAGAGTTCCAGGGATGGGAAATCTCCAGGAAGAATATGCCAAAGGAAGGGGCCCTCTGATTAAAATATTGTGACCTGTGAGTTTCATGTTATTTCAGATAACAGATACAGAGCAAAAGGAGAGAAAGCCAGGTCCTTAACAAGCCAAGAACTTGAAACACTGTCAGCTATGTGCTGCAGGATTATTTATGCCTGGAAAAATAGTAAGACAGTATTATTTATTTGGGCTGCAAAAGAGAGTTTTAAGTACCAGCAATCTGAAAATTTATGCACGTTTTCTCTAACAAAAAGCCCAGCTTCCATTACTGAGTCAGCAACTGGAAAGTAGACCATACATTCTTTCTGCTGCCCTAAGGATACAAAGCAGTTTCTCTGTCTTTCTGGACAATTATGAAAAAGCAGCCTATTCCAGATTTCCTCTCTAATTTGTGAGCTTCATTCAGAGACTGCACATCCTGAAATACAACACTTCATCTTCCCTACTTATAATGCTGGTACCAGGATGCCAGAAGAGGTCCAGCTGACTGACTCCTCATGCCCAGGTTCTAAAGAAGACAACCCTGTATTTAATGATCAGGAAGGTTTTTAGGTCTGTACTATCTAAACTATTTCCTTCATAGCAAGAATCCAGTTTTTATGTTGAATAAAAGTTAAGTTAAAGTTGTAGTCCACACCGTGGGACCTGAAGAACATCCCCAAATTTAAATTAAGAATTTGAACAATTAAGAAAAGGTTTCACTGGAAACAGAAGTCATTCGTCCAACTGCATCTCTACCAGAAAACTGAGAAGGAATCACTAGATTAAAAGGAGAAGCATCAGGCATCTGCCATTTTCCACAGCTGTTTTGTCTGTCTTTATAGCTTTAGCTGCATCATTCTGTTGCTATAGATGACATTCACACCCTTGTTGCACCATGACTGTAAAGCAGAAAACACATGTAATGATCAGCTCTTGCTGGAGCTGGCACAGTGCTGAGACTAGACTCATCAAGACCCAGCACGAACTGCCTCAGCACATAACTGGCTCCATCACAAAGCAGCTTTAGCACATTTCAAAGTTACACTTAAGTCCCCTGAAGCAGCTGGAGATGTTTTTTCTAGACACACTGGCAAGAGGAATGCTCCTAAGGCTGCCACTTCAGTGATGAATTCATGCCACCCACAGCTGAAATAGTTATTACTGTGCAACAGAGGACAAGTAGGCCCACCATATGGCTAAGTGGGCTCTAGCCAACATGACTTAAGCAGCTCCAAGCAGCAGATGCATACAAGTGGCAAAACCTTGCAGGCCCCACCCCCCACCCACAAGTGGCTCACAGAGGCTTTTGTGTATGATGTTGGCCAAAAGTGAAAGGTTCAGTCCTTGGGGAGCCATGTGAGATGAGACAGCAGAGATGTGAGTGAAGAACAACATGACTGCAGCCCTGACAGCAGATACAGACAGTGTATGGCAGGACCAGCATGGCTGCTCCAGCACCAGTCTCCAGCACAAAGCTGTAGAAGTACTGGATCCCCACACCTACAGCAGACAGGTAAACACACAGAGGTGGACTTGGCCTCACAGGAACTGACGGAGAAACAGCCTCTGAAGAGCACACACTTATCCAAGCGAGAAAAGACAGTCACTGTGTCTCTGGGCCCACATCTAATAACAACACCCAGAAAGACTTGAGAAGCTTGATGAGGTAAGTGAATTTTCATGATGCCTCTTGTATTCCCAGTTATTTGAAGCCTAGAGCCTGCTACATGCACACTACAGGCTTCAATAGCTGACAAGGTTCCTCAGCAAAGCAATGTTATACATCAGTTCAGCTCTAACATGACTGCTAATTTACTTAATTGAACACTACGTGGTACTTCTTTTAACTTAATTAACGATGATTCTTGAGCTTGCTGTTATATACCAGTCCAAATTAGTGAAAATTAAACAACACAAGTAAAGTCAAGACAAAAAAGACAAAAGATTATGGTTTCAGTGATAGAAAAGAATTGGTATAACATACTACTGCCTTGGGTATTTTTGTTCCTTTTCTTTTTTGAGACTTGTAGCTGATGAAATTCAAATGCCCTGTTAAAAAAGGCATTGGCTGAATAATGAGAAACTAAGCTACAGCTGAAAAATTGCTATACAGGCTGTTTCCCCTTCATTCATGCTGTCCAAATACTGTAAGTAAACGCTCTGAAATATTTTGACTCAACTGTTCTCGCACTTTCTCTCTTCCCAGTGCATGGGGATCCTTTTACAGAAATATCTCTCCTGTGTTTTGTGTTTTTCTCTTTACACTTGTACTGTTTCAGCTGTGCTATTTGGACTGATCTAAGGAGTTCTCAGCAGCTCATGTTTTTGCCTTTTTTTTTGGTTAGGATGCTATTGTGAGCATTAATTTAAAGGAACACATTTTCAGTTATAGAACAATCAAAAAATTATCTATGTAATGATTTTCTTTAAGAATGAACTGGGAGGAGGGAAGGATATTTTGTGAAGGCAAACGCAGAAATCTCACTGTCTTGGAATCTCTTTTTGGCTGGGAAACGGCTTACAGAAAAGCAACCTCAAGTAAACATTTCAGGTGAGACAAGTGGTACATAATAGTTATTTGTGACAATGAGGTACTATCTTTGAAAGACAAAGAAGAACCCAGTACTATCAAAATCTAATGAAAGGCACGCTCATAGGCAACACTCTTCATGACTTGTCTGCACTCGGTTTTACTGGATGAGGGTGGTATCTACCATGGGCATGAACACAGGTCTCCCCTTAGCGCCCTCCTTCAGAGACTGACGTGCTATCCACTTTCATCTCTTTCAGGCTTCCAGTTTTTTTCTGCTTCTGCTTGGATTTTTTCAACATATGGACCTAAAATAGAAAAATTTAAAAGAAGGTGACTGTTAAAATATTTGTAGTCATCAATAAACTGATCTAAGGCAACTAACTAAAAATCAAGTAAAAAGCTGAACTGCAAAAGAAAAACATTTAAATACACAACTATCTGGTGCACCTATCCTTGTAAACCTATAGGATTTGCTGCTTTTTTTAACATAAACATATACATGTTATGTATATGTATGTGTGTGCATATATATTCCTGTATACACATACATATATACCCATATATAGAGATAACTAGTCAGTAACCCAGTAGAAGAAGAAATGTTTCTCACTGAAGGACAAGTCAGGTTTGCTCTCTCTCTGTCTTTCCATTACCCTCTTACTTCTTTTCATGAAAAGAACAAAGTTTTAACATATTCTGAAACTCTCAGGTATAACCCTTTCACTCAGTTCTCCTTAGCAAGGGCAATTGCTCTGGTAGCCCTCCCAGTACAGCTACATATCCTCTGTGCTTGCCTATAGCAGCAAGTATCTGTGAGGTGGAAAGCCATCTTTAAGGTAGCAAGCAAAGGTGCAGACTGCTGTGCACCACAGTCACCTACTGCAAAATGTTTATTTCACAATTTCAAAGTCAATAGAGAAGCTAAATTCTTAGGGAGCTTATGCTGTCTTTTATGTACACATGGAGATCATCAAGACAAAACAGACAGTGATCACTCAAATCTCTTTTTCACAGACCCTGCTCCTCTATTTTTCATTTTTCTCCTTTGCTACTACTGTCTGACAGACCTTCCCTTCTCCAGCAGACTGATTCCTACCTTGCCCACTGCACTACTACCATGGCCTTTATAACTGTCCTGCTTAAAAAAAAGAAACACTTCCTGCAGATCTCTATACAGAGGAAAACTTGAGTCACTAGGCCACAGCTCAGGGACTATTTTTTTAAACATAAGCCTCGTCTGAGCCACTAGAGAGGTCCTTCAAACCATTCTCTTTAGAAATTGCTATGTCAGTTACCACACAGTGCTAAGCAGCTCCTTTAGGGTTAAGCATCAGAACCCAGACTGTATTATCCAACAAGCAAGATAATATAGTAACATCCAGTGCAGGAGCGAAGTCAAATTGCTAAGAGAAACCTACACCCCGTACCTTTGGTCCTGCAGCAGAAATTATAATCTGGCCAGGGGCCTGAATCCAGGGCTCTCCATCAACTTGAACTGGAATTGGCTTTAGGAGCGTCACACGGAAATACGAGCCTTGGGCTATGCGGATTCCTGATCGAAAACCACCTTGGACTTGACCCTGTTAGGGAATAAAAGCCAGGATATCAATCACTCTAACTAACAAGGAGTACAAACAAATACTAGCTGCAATTAAAGTAGGTTGATATTATTTTATTCTCACCTGACATTTTAAGTTTCAGCTAAAAAACTGCTTAGGCAAAACTAGGATGCCTTTACTGCCCTAGCATTAATTACTTCAGCTAGTCCAGGAAGGAGAACTCGGATACCCCTGCAGGCTGCGGGAGGCAAAAGAACTCCAAAGCAAAGCTGTTTGTACATAAAGGTTGGCCAAGAAGCATTTACTCACAAAGGTCTTGTTTGCTTTGCCTTCCCCCTCGGTAACACAGTAAATACTCCTAAAAGCACCTAATTATACACACATACTTCAGCATATGTGAAATTCCGAAGTCTAAAAGTAGTTTATTAATCAGAGAGAGTTTTTCAAAACTCAACTCCATACAGCTACAGAAATACATACATACAAACACTGAACTTATACGTATACTCAACTACAACTTAACAGCTGAGTTAGCTTTTAGAGTTAACTGTAGAAGTGAAGCAAAGTGAACTTTACTGCTACACATACTCTTGGGGAAGGTGAGCAGAAACCAAAAATGAAAGTAAAAACCTTAATATCACAAACCCAAAGCACAGGTTTGTTAACATTTATACTCCAAAGCTGCTTCTACTTTCACAAAAGATTTAAGGATCTCTACCAAAACAACTCTTTAGTGTATTTTAGAAGATCTAAATTACAAAATAAAGTTGACCAACACCAAAGATTGAGCTTCACAATATTTAAGCACCCATCTTTCCATTTTTGGTGGTTTTATGGATTAGTTATCTCTAGTTACCTGACCACATATATTTTTCAGCAGCAGATTTCTTTAAATAGTGGTAATACATTAAAAAAAACCCCTCCCATCCTACAGGACTGAGTTACTAACAGCAGACCATTGTAAAAATATGTAATACATGAATTAATTAAAAAAGAATTGTGTAAGTTGAGTCATAATATTCTTTGCAGAACAGCATACCACCTGTTTGATGTAGCATTCAAATCAAGAGCAGCAAGTATCAAGTTCTCAGTGACAAGTGTTGGAAAGCCTGTGGCAGATGATTATAAAGCAACCTGCCTTGACAGAACCTCCACTGTGATTGTGATGAGGTGCGACAAGACTTTTTGCAAATACACTAGGTGAAGTGTGCATATTTTTGTAATATTAGAATAAAATCTTGTTTTCATCCCATGAACTGTTCCATTTGGACACCATGATACCTGTTATGAGAAAGCTAGTGCATTCCATATTACATATATATATTTGTATTATATATATATATATAGCATGTTCTATGTATATATATGCACACATGTATGTTTCTCTACTTGGTTCAAAGACTAGTTAAGTTATGAAGCATTTCCCCATGGATTTTTAACAAGTTCTCAATTCCTATTACTTCTTCTTACCCAACCTTAACAAAGAGGTGTAATTTTTAGGACCATGCACTTGCAATGCCCTGTTTGTTACAGAAATAAGTCCCGTAAAATATACATTTCTTCTGTGTTTACTGGGATGCCAACTCACCATGTGGACGACGCCAGTCACACCAACCACTTCCAGCAGGCCGTCATCGATGCGTGGTTTCTCAAAGCGGTTGTCACTCTCAGACCCCCAGAGGTCGGCTCCAGAGCCCCAGCTGCGTGGAGAGCACACTAGTGACCACCTGTGGACCTGTAGTCTGCCCCTGGGCACACTCCATGGTGCCCTGCTAAGGGTGGCTGGTTTCTCAGGCTTCAAAAGCCACACACTCTCCTCCCCCACCAGCTGAAGGGAGCAGTTTTCCTGCATTGCAAAAGCAGGAACAGGTTTTCTAAAATTTGGAAGAATTTTTATCAGATCTTTTAGTCATAAAAGAAGGGAAGTAAATAGTTTCCATTGGAAATAAAATTTGTAAATAGGAAGAAGGTAACTCTGTAGAGTTTTAGTTTGCTGGGAAATACAGGTTATAGCTAAACTAACCCTTAATTTTCAAGGCTAAAGAACTTAAAATAGCTCTTACTGGCCTTGACAACATAAGTTACTTAAGAGAAACTAAAGCTAAAAAATTATCGAGATTTCATTCTTACATCTGGCCAAAAGCACTTGTAGTTAAGCAGATATTCATGCACTTCAGTCCTCTGAAATGCTTCCGACAATTTAAACCATGCTGCTTTTTGTGCAGTACTGACCCTTCCCACTCAAATCACTTGCTTTTTGTTTTGGCACATGAACGACTCATCACTTAATTGGAATCTTTGCCTCTCCACAGCTCTCACATGCAATGTATATTTGTGTACATGTGTGTACAGGTGCAATGTATGTGCACATGTGTGTACATGTAAAAAGAAGTATTTGAATAAAACATTTTCAGACCAAAATGCAAAGAGATACAGATTTAGTCAAGATGGTACTTGAAAAAACAATAGTATGGCAGGATAATTACCTGCCGGTTTTGTGCAAACAAAAAACCTGCCTCTGTCAACATCACATGTAAGGAAGCCAGATCTCCTGTGGATTTAGCTTCCACAGGAGATCTGGCTTACTCTAGCTCCCTGCAGCTGTCAAGGAAGCACTCACAGGCCTGTAAAGGTATCTGAACTCTGATCTTCCACGGCTACTCAGGTAGCATCACACACTCCATGTACATTGACCAGTTGCCTTTAGGACCTGGGGTTGAAATCTGGCTGGCCTTCACTGCAGGAACTGCTTTGGTACCTAATTTCTAGCATGTCAGAAAGTGTGTGCAGGTTTGATTGTCAATTGCAGGTCGATTGCCTTTGATCTTGTTACCTAACCATTTGACTTTTGATGCTCAAATACCAAGCAGCAATTCTACATACACAGTCCAGCATGCATCCACAAGGGATTCTTCCTCTTCTTTTTACCTGGGTATATTAATAAAAATGAGTCCTTCTATACTTGGTAACTCCACCTCGTGCTGGTCCACTTGCAGCTTTATGTCCTTGTGAAGGTTTCTGGTGTGACTTATCTTCTGCAGCCCAACTTTCACATAAACTCCTTTGTTGTGAAATCTAGGAGCAGACAAGCATCTTGTAACTAAAATATAAGGCCAGACATAGCACTGTTCCCTGTATGTATACCACTATTGCCCTCTAGCAAGTATGTTTAAAAGAGTTTTTCAATTAAAACCCATTTCAAATTCTTCTAGCTTTACTGCAGAAACAAAGCATAAACCATGAACTGCTACTTTACATACCTTTACTTACGGGATTATTCTGTTGTTGAGGCATGTGCAGATTGTGAAATTTTATTACAGAAAAATCATCCCTTCTTGAAGCATTGCCTGAATACAATGCCTCTTTGAAATGTAAACTTCTGGGCTGGAAGATTACATTTTTGATTAAGACTTAGAGGTCGTCATGACCCATTTTAAATTGTTTTTTCATGCAATGCTACAATACTTATGGCAAAAAAATTGAAAATCCTTGCTTTACACATTCCTAATTAATTTGAAATATACTTAGCTGCAAAAAGTTAAAACAGGCTTAGTAATCTCAACTTGTGACAGAGCTCTAACATCTCTAAATTTAGAATAAAAAAGATGAGGAAGATTTTTACGGCATCCCTAGAAATGGCAAAATATTTTAAGAATAACATAAACAAAAGTTAGTTAAACACACAGACTATTTTCTTCTATAATGGAAACCTTTGGATACATGGTCTTCAGGGCAACCTTAAAATAAAAAGCATAAATTTCCATTATTTGACCCTACTAGTACATGGGTGTCATTGGAATTCAACTCTGCAAAATCTCTCTAGCATTATGTCTAAATACAGTAGACATTAAAGTGGGGAAGACAGCCAATGCAGGTTACAGCTGAGTCTTCAGACAGAGACTTTTCAGACACCTTAAATTATTACAATGGGAATGATTAGTCCCGTGTCCTAACTGTTTAAAATAGCACCAAATTAAAGATACCTCATGTAACACCATTTAACATACACTTCTGCTCCATGCAAGATGTGTCTATGGTAAGACAGATTTTGTCTAATTTGGACACAACTGAAAAATACTGGAATATCAGTATGAAACACAACACTTACAATATCCCCAAGCAGTATTAATTTTTGTTGCATGAAGAAGGAATCCTTCAGAAACTCAAGGAATATTTCATAGTGCCCTAACTGCAGAACAGTTGTATATCTCTGTAAAATAAGCATAAACTTGCATTGGATTGCATAAAATATTCCCCCGAACAGTTTCATTTAGCAGTTTCATTTAGGAAACTGCTTGCCACAGCAATCTACTGCCATTTAGGATGGTACAAACAAGATGTGATCTCTTCCGTAGTATGCAATCCTAAAGACTGCTCCAGGATCCCATGGAAATGACATGGATGAAGGGGCAGATGCCTCCTCAGCAAGTTCACTGACAACACAAAGCTAAAATGAGTGGCTGGTACCCCAGACAGCTCTGCAGCCATTCAGAGAGACTTTGACAGGCCGGGGAGATGGGCAGAGAGAAACTAACTGAAATTCAACAAAGAGCAAAGGGAGAGTCCTGCACCTAGGGAGAAATAATCCCATGAACCAGCACAGGCTGGGGGCAACCTGCTGGAAAGCAGCTCTGAGGAGAAGGACCTGAGGGTCCTGGTGGACAACAAGTGCCCCTGAGCCACCAGTGTGTCCTGAGGGCCAAGAAGGCCAATGGGATCCTGGGTGCATTAGGAAGAGCATTGCCTGCAGGTTGAGGGACGTGATCCTGTCCCTCTGCTCAGCCCTGGTGAGGTATATCTTCAGTCTGTGTCCAGTTTTACACTTCTAAGTACAAGAGAGACATGGAGCTCCTGGAGTGGGTCCAGTGGAGGACAACAAAGATGATTAAGGGACTGGAGCATCTCTAACCAGGAAAGGCTGAGGGAGTTGGGCCTATTCAGCCTCAAGAAGAAGGGAACCTTATCAATGTCTGTAAGTATCTGAATGGACAGTGACAAGAAGACAGAGCCAAGCAGCAAGCAAGGACAAGAGGCAATGGGCAGAAACTGATACACAAAAGTTCAACCTGAACATGAGGAAGGACTTCTTTACTGTGTGGGTAACCGAGCACTGCAACAGATTGTCTGAAGAGGGTGTGGAGTCTCCCTCACTGGAGATATCAAGAACCGTCTGGAATGCAATCCTGTACCAAGTGCTCTGGGATGACCCTGTTTGAGCAGGGAGGTTGGACCAGATAACCCTCTGCAATCTCTTCCAACCTGACGCACTCTGTGATTCTGTGAATGAAGGCAGATGCCCTATCATTAAATTTTACACTGTGAAAAAGAAAGCTCATGTAGTTTGGCAGTCACCAAGGCAAAGACCATCCATGTCACAATATACACTATTTGTATCTGCTCAGCAATGCAAGATCAGTGTTGAATTCCTGCAGGGATGTTATCACCGCACTTTTCAGCTGCTAGCTAAATGTAAGCAGTCCAGAGCATGTAAGAGACTACTGAGTGAGGCCAGAGAGCACACAGCTTTTGGGACATTTGTCAGTTTAAGGTCTTGTTTCAGAAGAGCACTCAAGCCTATATTTCTTCTGAAGACTACCTGCAATTTCTGTTGCCACAACCTAAAACTTACTGTTCTGCACTCAAGAGTAGCCAGTTCACCTGCCAGCAGCTGCTGCATTTTGCATTAAGTAGATATCATTTTTAGTTAATTTACTAGAAATAATTTAAAATAAAAACTAGTATTACTGACAAGAGCATGCACTTGCTTATTATGGAGAAGCATAAATTCAACTATTTTAGCAGTCATTTTCACAAGCAAAGGTAAATATCATGTGTCAGCACTGTTAGTGTGCACAAGCTTTTGGCTTCTGCAAAAATGTACCTCAGTATCAATTCATTATTTCATGTCTCCTTTTCAGAAGTATACAGCCCCTCAGATTTGGAAAAAAAAATAAAAATTATTTCCCACAAGTTTTTCAAGTCATCCTGCAAGAATGATACCAAGACATTGTCCACTGCACTATGGATGCTGCACAATGGGAAATCATTTAGATGATGACAGGGATGAAAAGCACACAATAGCAATCAAAGTATATACCTTAAATGCAGTGTCAATAAGAAGAGGATGCATCCTTTGAAATGCTGCAGCTTTGCAAACATGGAGTATTATATTTTGAAGAAAGAATGAACATAACTTGTACATTAACTGCACAAGTCCATCTAGAAAAATTTCACCTACTGGAATGGACACTGCCATACACAAACTTATTGCCTGACTTTAGTACCTAAGATGCTTTCAGTCAACTGTATTGAAAATGCAAACCAGTGCCTAATAGTAACTTATATACCAGGAACCACCTATATTTACATCAACAACTGTATTAGTCAGGTTTTAAGAAAAACACCATGAGCAATGCCTGTAATGACAGACAGAACAAGTTAGGTTAGATTAAACATCATTGCACTCATAACAGGTCAGAGAATATTTTTAACAGTTACAGTTTGAACACTGCATAGTTGTAACTGGCTGTAACTCTGGCAACAAGAGACAATTTAGAAGGTGTTTGATCACAAACATAGGGGAAAGCAAACAAAAACAGTTTCTGTAAGGAATTACTGATTAATTACATAGATATGATCTCTTTTGCTCATCAATTTCAGTAATTATGGAAAGAAGAAGAAGTCCATTATTGGTTGATATGCATGCCATAGAGGAGGAAGGTCTCTGTCAACACCTTTTTAATAACATTCTCACTTGAGATACAGAGAGGTTTTTATCCTTAATACCAGCATGCAGGTGCTGGAACAGCACTTGGCAGAACTGGAAAAGGTACAAAAAAAGTTCTGAACACTTCTGAACAGTGCTTATTGCTCATGTAGCAGCATTCCCTTCACTCTTGCTAAAGGCTTTGAGCAAGAGATATTTGCACTGTCTCAAAATTTCACTAAACTCAACAATGCAGTTATTGCCAAACTAAGAATACTGAATAACAGTGACATGGCTTCCAAAAACTGCTTTGGTGCTCTCTCTTGGAAGAGGAAAAAACACCCCAAACCAAACCTAAACAAACAAAACAGGAATTTCGTGTCTATGACTTCCTGTCTAGCTTAATTCCTCCTTGTCCCAGCTCTGCCACAAGCAGTATTAGTGGATACCTGTAGCCTTTAAGATTATCGGTTGTAGTGTAAATTGGAAGTAATGCAATACCACAGAATCGACCTTCACACCTGGCTTCCCCAGGATTACCTGCTATTAAATTTCCCTGGTTCTTCTTCTCTAGCATGATGAAAGTCCAAGCTCAATTCTGCATCAATGCCAAGACCACAGTAATTGTTCATCTGTACAATCTGACCAAAAGGAAAAAAAAAGGTATAATTTCCTGTTTACATTTATAAATTAAAAATGAAGAAGTTCCAAAGCTTTTCAACAAAAGCAAGCTTTGTAGATGATTCTTCCAAGTCACTTGCATCTTAACAGATTCTGGAAAATATTTTCCAGAAACACTGCACTAAAAATAAAGCTGCATGAACAACTGTTGACATGCATAGTCATTATTTCCAAAGAATCAGAAACTTCAAAATTTAATCTTAATTAAAAGTAACAAGCATAATAAGGCAGAAATAAAAACAAATACAGAAATAAAACCAACTCAACCTCTTGAAGCAATTCTATGCAATAACTTCACAAGCTGCTGAACGCTAATGCCACTATTATTTTTGGCATCAGCCATGGATTTATGTTACATCATTGGGAAGACACTCTTACTTACTTTGGAAGGTGACCAGCTTACACCAGATGAATGAAGAACTTGACTTCACCTACTCAGCTGCATTTTAACTAGCTCCCTAAATGCCAACCTCATGTTCCTACAGATTTTGACCATTTCTTCCATTAAATCTTCCTTTGCATGCTAGTTCATTCCCTAGCTCTTTTATCTTAGGCCTTACTCTCCCATTCTTCACCTTTAAAAAGCAGATGAGGCACCATGGGAAAAAAAGCCCCTCTCTTTACCAAGTGAAAAGTAGCTGGAACTTGAGCATCTTAAATCTTCCAACTGACTCATAATGCCTAGGATTTTCCAGTGACCAGACTAAAATCTTGGACAATTGCTACCATTGTTACGAATTCCTACTTTTTTTTGCAGGCCCCTTGTGTCCTTTCCTTTAATCTGAAAAGAGACAGAACCACGATTCATGTACAGCTCCAAAATCACCATCTTCAATTTTCTTTTCCAAAACAAAAACAAGCTCATATGAACCAATTGACAGTGACTTTCACTCAAAAAAAATTACAAATAACAGATGGCACACATACAGGCACACAACAGCAGTAAGGTGATGGAAAGATTTACTTCCTGTATATGGTAGCAACTCCTAGTAATTTCTTAAACAGTGAAAGGAAAGATGAGAGTACCTTTTGGGGAAGGGAGTGGTTTTGGTTGACACTCCAGTTTTACAAGTGTTTTGGAAAGTGTTTTGGCATTCCTTCCAAAGCCTTTTCTTATTTGAGAAATAATTTTCTTTCCAGCTGAAGCAAATAGGAATGTCACTGCCATGTGAATTAATCCTCTATCAGATGCTTTTTGCTAAACAGCTACAAAATGTGCTCTGCAGTGAACTAGCCCTGCCAAAACCAAAACACTGGGTCTAGGTGTATGCTGTATTCAGTAGGAAACAGCTCAGTAAGGCCCAAGCACAAAGACAAGCAAGCAGTAAAAATTAAACTACGTTAATACCCATCCTCTTTGTGATTTTCACTAGAACAACAGTTCCTAAGAATCATACCAAAATGGTGCTCAGCTCACCTTGGGAGGCTCAGGTTCTGCTACGCCATTTTCTGCACCTTCGGCTGGCTCTTCTGCATCCAAAAGGATAGTCCAGCGATCCATAAGCACATCATCCGCCTCATCCACAGAAACCAAAATGGAGTACGGGTCCTCTCCACTGTAGCCAGCTCCCCAGCGCAAGACCCTCCCCAGGTCATTACCTGAGCAACAGTGAAGAACACCAAAATGTGACTGTGTTTCTCAATCAGTGCATCAGCCCTGTTTTACAAATCACACTGCACTAAGGTGCTCCAATCAAGTCACAGAAATTGTTTGTTTGGAAGGAAGAGTTAAATAGCAGGAAGAAAAAAACCTAAGTTAAGTTGTGTCTGCACATGTGCTTACCATTGGATACAGACACACTGGAGCATTTCCACAAGAAGTGGCAGAAAAACCTGTAATGGAGTTGAGACACCAGGGAGCAACTGAGTTTGCTGCCTTACAGCAATGGCTCATGCACCTGTGGTTGTCAGGAGGAGGATAATTTGCCCTCCCAACTCCTGCCTACTCACCCACACACATATCAACACTCCTGCTGACTTGTTTTTCCTGATGCTGTTTTTCTGAAAGCGTGACTGACATTTCCTTGAAAAGCTGATACTGTGGTTTACTTTCCAGCACCAGCCAGAACTCAATCTCACAGCATCTCGGCTGCAAAACTGAGTCCTGTGTCAGACAGATAAAGATAAAACTTTCCAGAGGGCTTCTGTGCTCAGCTGAAGAATGGTTCTTGCTGTGATTCTCACCTGTTCCTAAAGGTAAGATGGCAACTGAGGGCTCTGAGCACACCAGCTTGTGCCTGATCTCCTCGAGCGCACCAAGGACCCAGCCAACGGTGCCGTCTCCTCCGCACACCAGCACTCGGAAGGAGGGCACTTTGGAGAATGTGTGAAATCTCCATTGTGAAGCAAAGCACAGGGGAAAAGAGAAGTTACAATGGAATATAGGAAATGCAAAGTCCCAATATGCTATTTAAAATAACACAGTATTATTGGATTTCTGTCCATGCCCCTTTACTGTCAAGTTTCTGGATCCAATTCAACAAAGTGAATGGAAAAATATGAAGTTGTAGATAAAGATGACTTTTAAAAGATTGTAAGATTCTTCACAGACAGAACTAAATGGTTAATCACTTCATTTTTCAAGGGCACAGAGACCTAATTAGTCATGTGAACATCTGTAACTCTCTAAATCCTAGAGGAGATGTTGATTATTGGTGGTGTTTTTGTACTTAGTCATAGGAATCACAGTACATTTTCTTCTTTATAGCACTGTTTGCCTGGTGACGCTTACCTTTTGTGGCTTTTCATCCTACATACCAACATACCATGCAAAAGAATTGTTATTTCCCATTGCACAAGAAACAATGAACAAGTGGGAGCATTTTGCCATAAAGCTACAGAAAGATTCCAAAGCCAAAACAAAATGAACTAGTTACTGAAGTTGCAGCTTGAAGTGCATTAAAAAGACAGCAGAATTATACAGTTCTGACAGAAAAATTAATTCGTGTAGCTTGTTTATCTTGTCTCCTATAGAAGCTGCATTTTTCCCACAAAGCATTTGCTTTGAAGATCTTGTCATGACAAGTTTTTTATTAAAGTAGTAGTGAAAGAATGAGGAATAGGCTACAACCATCGCTTTCAGTTTTATGAAGCTGTAACAAAGTGGACTTCATTAAATCAAGTCATCAGTTCCTGTCTTCCTACAAGCACATTATGTTCTGTTCCTTGTAGAAATGTTGCAGCTGTGATCAGGCAGACCCTGTTAATTCTGCAACTGTGGCCAAGTTTCAAGAGTCAAAATAGAAAATTTTATTATACTTTCTTGGTAGTTCCCATGAAACATCAGAAGAAATAAAAGCATACACCATCATCAGGAAATGTGACATTTCTCTTTCCATCTCCATTCAAATATATAATCTATTTATTTTCAATAATTATTAAGTATGTGCTACTGTAAAGTGTATATGACTTTCCCAAGGCCAGACTCTGCTACATTTGACACAAGTATATACATCAGAAGCTACTCTATTCTCTTTTCTTTAGAGAACCCCATAAATATGTTCTCACAGTAAGAACAGTCAGAAGGAAATGATCCACTGCCCTGGTCTTCAGGTACAGAACAGAAGCCATTTAGATCTTCAAAATAAGTGAATCTAATCTATCTTTTAAAAAATAACAAAATAATGTAAATTAAAAAAAATAAATTAAAACATGATGACTTACCCAGGCAGTGGGCCCCCGTTGGTAAGTTCAAAGACTTGATGTGGGTTTAGCAGCTTTCTAAAACTGTACAGCAGATCCCGACCTTTTAGACCACCACTTTTTGGATTCACAAATACAAGAAGTGGGCAACAATTCCGTGGTATCTTGGAAGCCTGAAAGAAAACAAGAAAAAGGATTGATTAGTCAATGACATGAAAAGACAGGAAAATTACTACTGCATCTCAGAAATATTACCTGATGTTTCCTCAATGCCTACTTAAAAAAATATATAAAAATCCACATTTATAAATAAAGATTCAATGTCCAGCCAATGGACAGGTTAACTGCTGATCTTGCTTGCCTAGGAATTGAGGGCCTTGTAATCTACTCCAAGTACACATTTGAGCCTAATATTTGAAACAAAGGCATTGTAAGTAGCCCTTCCTACACATTTTCAATAAACAGTCTAGGCCAAAGAACAGTGTGAGGGATAAGAGTTCTGTATGATTAAAATAGCTTCCTTGAAAAGCGAGAACTTCCCCCCCAACCAACTGAAAAATCTTTCTTTAGTTTTGTGGTTGTCTTAGAACGCATGGAAATTTACAAGGACAAAGCATTTAAAAATGAAGATGTTTGGGGAAGACAGTGGTGTACCTCTCCCTATGAAATTAGAAGCTGAAAGCTTCTTTTAAAAATACATAAGCCAAGTTTTTCATCATGGGGATTTACTCTGGGGTGCCAGTATCTTACGACTTAGTGAAGCTGCTGCTGAAAGGACTCTCAAAGCCTCCAGAAACAGCACAGGAGGCCTTTGGACATGGTAGAGGTGAGATTTCCTGGGGCACTCCATGGACTGCAAAGGAACACTATCTGCAGCCTCACTAGAGGTCAAAACTTGCAGCCAACAGGATGCACCTTGGGACTAGTTTTCACCCAGCCTGTTTGCCCATAAATAGTTCTGTAAAATGATTTGTAAGTAGTTCTAGGAAGATTAGAAAACAGCACACCTTTCGCCCATCCTGCCACAAGGCTGGGGTGTAGGTACACGCCAGAAAAGTTCATTAGACATTTCAACAACTGCACTTCTAAACAGAAACTTTTGCCATAGTCCCTATGTTGTGGTAATTCTTATTTACAAATTGGACAGAATTCAGGAAACAGCAATTTGTCACGCAGCTGACCGGATGGATTCAGGGAACAGAACAACAGTGCTAAATATAAGTCAATTTAGACAAGAATGATTCAGGGGTCGGTGAGGCAGCAGCATGACCACAGCGTGAAAGCATGTGGAGAGATACCAACAGCTACAGAGAGGAGGAGGCGGCACCCAGAGAGCCTTTCAGCTGCTGCCTGTGAGTGACCACCAGAGACCATGATCTGAGGCGAAAACAGAGAAACCGGGTCAAATTAACGAGTTAAATTTGTGGGGATGCAAAATGAAGCCTAACACTGAGATACTCCAGACCTGTGAGCTGATTTAGGCACTTTTTACAAATGATTGTTTGGGTCTTTACAGTACTTGAGAGATTTCCTCTAATCTCCTGTTCTTAGAAGAGCTAGGTGCTAATCCTCTGCAAGTCACACCCTGCCAGATGTGTCAAGATGCTGACAAACACATAAAACCCCTTCTCTAACACTGCCTGCATGAGAAACGCTCTCTGCCATCCAGTGTGACTTGTCTCTTAATAAAGAGAAAACACATTAAAAAGAGGAACACTAAGCAGATATAAAGGCTGGTGAAGCAGGCACACATTGCCCCTTCTTCACTCATCCTTCAGATTCTAGGAGACATTCCATTTGAAAATATATCTGTTTTCTTGAAAAATAAAGGAGCCAAGCACAGGCTGTTTTGGGGGACAAACAGCAGAAAGAACCTCACTGTTTTATTTTACTGGAAAGGTTCCACTGCAGACAAAACAAGTAGGTTGATGATAAAGAGGCTGAAAGCTGTGCACACAGCTCTCTCCAAAGGAAACACCTTCACCCTAAACAGACAACTGAAGTCAAAACACCTTTGGCCTCCACATTGAGGCATTATTGGAAAGGGAGAAGCACTTACTTAAAGCATGCCCAACACATAAACAAGGGTAATATATTCATTTATGTTAAGCACATGGAAAGAGTATTTGTAGGCAGAAAAGGAAGTGTATGGAACATAATGCATACTACTGTCACAGAAAGGATTTCTTGAGTATTAAGTGAAGAGCTCAAGGATCTACATATCCCAAAGAGACAAGTGGATTTCATCCCCTTGAGCCATTCCAAGCATTAATAGAAGAGTAAGCAGAGCTCTGGTGTTTTCAGGAGTAAAGGCCATTTTGTTACTCCATCAGTTCCTGCATCATCATCCATATCCCACTTAGAATAGCCCTTTGACAATCACAGAATCATCAAGGTTGAAAGATAACTTTAGGATCACCAAGTCCAACCATCCACCCAGCACTGCCACTGTAATGCCTAAACCACTCAACCACATCACCAGCACCAGATCCAGATGCCTCTTAAACACTTGCAGGAATGGTGACCTCCCTGAGCAACGTTTTCCAATGCCTGACCACTGTGACAGTGATAATTTATTTTCTAATATCTGATCTGAATCTCCCATGTCTCAGATTAAGGCCATTTCCTCTTGTTGTCTCACTGCAGGCACAGCAGGAGAGACTGACCCCCACACCCTCCTTTCAGGAAGTTTTAGAGGGCGATGGGGTCACCTCTGAGCCTCCTCTTCTGGAGACTAAACAACCCCAGCTCCTCAGCTATTTCTCATAATACTTGTTTTTTGCTCCTTTTGCGATCCTTGTTCCCTTCTCTGGACACATTTCACCACATCAATTAAAGTGATGGACCCAGAAGTGGACACAGCACTCAAGGTGTGGCCTCACCAGTGCTGCGTACAGGGGGGCAATCACCTCCCTGCTCCTGCTGGCCACACGATTCCTGATACAGGCCAGGATGCCATTGGCCCTCTTGGCCACCAGGGCACACTGCTGGCTCATGTACAGCCACATATTGACCAGCATCCCAAGATCCTTTTGTGCTGGGATGCCTTTCCAGCTACTCTGCCCAGCCTGTAGTGCTGTATGGGGTTAAATCCTATGAGCAACAGAAGGCAGAGCAGAAGTATCTGAAAAGTACTGAAAAGAAGTATCATGTCCCATGGGCTAACAGAGCACACTGTTCCCTTCCAGAACTCCTTGTCCAGCTTTTACTCTGCCCTACCCTCTCTCCTGTCCACTTCCCATTTTAGCTCTTCAGAGCTTTTTAAATACCTAAACTTAATCTCCAGTCATTTAAATTTTCTGAACAATACTGGCAACCCAAAACCTCAGGCTTGGTATAATGCCTGGAAACTTGTGGGGTTTAAAAAAAGGGGGTTAAGGGGATAATAAAAAGAAAAAAAAATTATGAAGTTCTGCAGCTTGAAGTAAACAAAAACTTTTTCAAAAAAGAATAAGAGCAAAGATACCAGCCCAACACTGAAGTCTGACAAATACCTTACTTGAATGTAACAAGAACATTTGATTATCTTCTCTTCTTCAGGAAATCAGTTTCTAAAAATACTGTTTTGGGACATTCAGAAGTGACATGCTGAACACATG
This sequence comes from Pycnonotus jocosus, assembly GCA_013400435.1. Lineage (NCBI taxonomy): Eukaryota > Metazoa > Chordata > Aves > Passeriformes > Pycnonotidae > Pycnonotus > Pycnonotus jocosus. Next base: position 73,743 of record VWYP01030941.1, on the reverse strand, counting down.
TTTTATATTACTTGCTTTTACAGGCTCGTTCTAATGCACTGGGTTTAAAACCAAGTAACTGAAATAATTCAAAAGCAACTTAAGGGAATCACAACTATTTCTGAGACATGATACACTCTAAGGCTTTCAAAAGCACAGCTATGTTTTGTAAAGTTGTCTGAGATCTTACTCAAGTAACATAAATTGTTGCAAATACATATTTACAGTTTCTACTGTAAATTGCCAACTATATTCCTTGTCAAGTGTCAATACTGTACCTAAAACCCCCCCAACCAGTTAAATATATGCCCTGTATGCTACTAAGATTCACAAGCAGCTACAGCAAATACCTAGAGCTAATAAAAAAATCTGTATATAGTGTAAACTGAACAGTCCTACTACTCAAACCCACCTTTGTTAAGGTATCTTTCAATGTAAATTCCTAACTATATGCATTTAGATGCAGCTATTCAGAATAAAAAGAAGTGTTCAAGACAGTGTTTGTCTTTACAGCGAACTTGCTTCCCATCACAATTCTTCATTAAGCTTAAAGGAATAAGAAACACTGCTAAATCCCCAGATAAAGCCCAACTTCTAAGAAAACAATTATTTTTTTGGCAAGGATTAAAAACTCTTGACAGTTTGTACAGTAGAGCAGGGCTGCTGCTGTGCTTTCTCAAGAGCACACTCTTTGTTACAATTAGAGACAGCCATGAGGGTAGCACCCTTATGCTGCACAATTTTTAAAAGTTCTTTAATAAAGCCCCACTGGGGACAGACAGGTGAGTTTGTTACTGGGCAGAAGAGAGTATGTGACTCACAGCCCAAGGACTCCCTTCCCCCTTTAGCCCTGGCTTCAGTGCTGTGCTTGAGGAGTGAAATCTGCAGAAGGGTTTTGTGTTGGCTGGCATTCAGGAAGGAATTTATTGCTCCTTTCTTAGAGACAGCTGAAGGAGGCTGCGTGATTTAGACACTCTGACAGTCACTGTGCATTGCTTAATTTGTCAGGAGTAACACAACACACCTTTAAACTGGGGCAAGATGTTTATTATCCATGCTAATCCCCTTTCCATTGACTGTACTGTGTAATCACATCTCCCAACAAGGCAGAACAAGGTGTTCTGTGCCACCAGCCTACCAGTGTGACAACCACGGCACATCTTCCCCCATGGTGGGCTGTCTCCAGAAACTGCAGACATCTCTGGCAAGTACAATTCAACAACTGCAAACGGCTGCCAGCATCTTCCATATGCAAGGACTCACAATGCCCCAAGCACAAAATTTTCTCCACCCTCAGGCCAGAAAGGACTCATTATCTGATGAGAAATTACGTGCAAAGTATCACAACACTACTGGAGCAGCAGCTGGGTCATCCCCCAAGGCTTTGCTTTATTTTTTGGCATATTGCAGAAATGGAAGAATCACAGAATCATAGAAGTTGAAAGAAGACCTGTAACATCATTGATTCCAACCTCTGTCTGAATACCACGTTGTTGTCTAGACCACAGCACTAAGTGCTGTGTCCAGTCATTTCTTGAACACCTCCAGGGATTGGTAACCCCACTGCTTCCTGGGGCAGTCCATTCTAATGCTTGAACACTTTTCCAGCAAAGGGTGAAAAAGGTGACACTCTTTCAGAAGACTGAAAAGTAATCACTTGTGTTTTGGCTAAACGCTCATTTAACTATGGTCCTTTTAAGATGTAAATATTTGTGTGAGGATTTAGTAAAATGAATGAAATTGAAAGTTTCATCTATTTGGGAACCTTTTACATATTTTCCTGCTACTCTTAATGAATCTGACAGTACATCAGAGGGCACTCCACTAGTAAAAGGCATTAGCGATAAAGCCACAAAAACCTGTGCTGGTATTGGCCTCATACAACTGTCTGCTGACTTCCTTGCTTGCCAGTGCTGCAAAACAAGTTCTGTTAAATTAGCTCTGAATGCAAAGATTTAGTCCTGCAATGTCTTTCACCTTGAATTGATATGAAAGAGTGAAACCAAAATGTCCCCACAGTTCCTTACAGACAGCAGCTAAACAGCTTCATAAAATACTGCACTTTTATTTTTTTACACTCCAGTGAAGACAGTATTTTCATTTATTTGAATATCGTGAAATGAAAGAGTGTTTGATTAAGTTCCTAAAGGCCTGAAACAGCAGAACAGACCAACATCTGATAACACAAACTGCTTGACTTTCTAATAAGCAACTTATGCAAACTGATTCTGCTCTCACACTTCTCAGTAATGGTAATAAGGGTGAATTGCTTTGCGTAGATTTGAGCATGCCAGACTAGAACCATGCCTCCACCTTAGACAGTATATCAGACACAGAGTAAGCAAATTTTACCTCAGAAAAATAAGACTAGCAACCTACTAACCACCAATACTTCTGTGCTTTTACCAATTTTCCAAAAGGCCTATTTTGGTTTGTTGGGTTTTTTGTTGGTTGGGGTTTTCTTTAATTTAATTGGCAATTCAGAAAAATCATTAGCCCTTCATTTTCCATTTCTTTGTATTTTACTCACAAAAGAAATGTCAAACATGGTGTAAATTTAGTATTGTGTTAGTTCCTGTGTATTTCCTGGTACTGTATTTAAATCATCACACATATAAAAAAAGACTAATATTATCATAGGCTAAAAAGATAGCCTGGGCTGGAAAGTACTGCAAGAAGTCATTTAGTCCAACTGCTACCCAAAGTAAAGACAATAATCAACCATTAGTCTGCCCTGGGTAATTAGTGAAGGGCATAAGCTGGGTGGACAACCACACAAAAAGCAGCACTTGAAGTATCATTTAAATTAACTGTTGGCTCTTTTCAGTGAGATGACCAAATATAAACAACACATGTTGAAATGGAAACACAATGTTTGTGCCTGTGTACCCTCTCTCCTGCTTACGTATTAAAAATTAATCCCTAGCAATCCCCTGAACTGGAGTTTCTAAAAAATATCTTGCATCAGATAAGAGACAGCAATATCCACATTCTCTTGGCACCAAGAAGTTATCTTAAAACATATCCAATGTCAGAAAAACAAACATATGCAATCAACAGTATGGAGTATCTTTGACTCTACACCACAGACACCAAACATAGGCTCATAATCCATTTGCCTAAGCAACACCAGAAACAAGTATCCAAAGTTCATAGCTGCTTTCTGTTTCTCCTAACAGGCACTCTGAAACCTAGTTTGGACAAGAGGGCCTTGATTTCTAAGGACTTCACAAAATGCAATTCCTGTTCACAAATAACAAGACTCTTATTTTTTTAGGAGGGGGTGTAACTTTTGATTTTGCCAGTTGCATGTGAGCACTACCACCAGTATCTACTCATCTAAAAATCATAGTTTTGCCTTCAGAAGGCCTTGACAAGTGTAGGATCCATTTTTAAACAGTGAAAGCAGGCATGTGAGAATGCAGCTATGGTCATTGAGCTTGATACCCTTGTACATAAAGTTGTTTCATAATTCCCACTACTAATGTAATTTTTTGACCTTCTGTGATGTTCAAGAAGTCAAACCAAGATTCTCACTTCACGTGCCATAATGCAGTTCCAGAAAGACAGTAACTGCAAGATACACAACACCTCAGCAGAAAGTAACTATGGCAACACTCTTTTTTGGACAGAACATACATAACCGTGGTTAAAAATATCACTTCACTCAATCATTTTCCCCTTCTCACATTGACTTGACTTTATTAACATGAAACCTATAATTAAACACACTGGTTCATATGAAAGTGATTAGTAACAACATGAATAAATCAGAATCAAGCCTGAATTTGTGAAAGGACTCTTGCACTAAGTCTTTCAGAAGACTATGTTCTAATGAAATCCCCAAGGGGTAAACAAGGTCAAACTGTCTCTGCTACAGAATGGGGGAAATGAAGATAATGTCACTGTGAAAATAAGCAGAAGTATTTTACTTCATGGTTAGTGAAGAAACATTCAGGTCCCATAACAAAGTTTTGTAAACTTTCTAAGACATACCAGCTGAAACTGAAACCCCACTTAAGGTTTTGATCACTGAAAGAAAATCAAGAGGAAAAAACCCCTGTTTTCCTCCCCTTTATAGTTGTATAGGTAGGCAGCTGTACATTGACAATTGAACAATAACAGGACAAATTACTTAACTCACTGAATATATCATATACATGAAGTACAGGCTCGACACTTTTTTTTTTTTGGTCACACTATAGTATGGCCTCTTTGAATAAAACATATTTTCATTTAGTTCTAGCAGAAGGAGTTTTAAGGCAGTTTTTTTTTTCTTTTAAAGACATTTTTTTAAATTCAAACCTGTCTCTTACCATAACTGCAGGAATCACCACAGCATTCAGAGGCTTGTCATTGACAACAGTATCTTTAACTAGCATATATATTCTTTCAGCTTCAGAAAAACATGAAATTTGGAGTACAACAGCACCTGTAAAGAGGCATCAGAACTACTTTTTATCTTTTCTATTGTTATTATTAGAAAATATTATCTCATTTACAGTTTACTGAGGATGTTATTCAGCAAAACTTATTGTGCAGCTATTTGTTATCAGTTGAATTGTGTTGTTCTGTTTTTGAACCCTCCTTCCTACCCTCAAACACTTGAAAGACAAAGCAACTTGAAGACAAGAACTGCAGCACAGAACTAATGCATATTTAAAGATTTCCTTTGAGCTTCAGGGGTAGGGCCTATTTGCATACTCTTTATCATGACTAACATTCTGTTCCCATCATGTACAAGTGGCAGAGGTATCAGGTTTCATTTTGTATTCAATTATTAAAAATCCATTAGTTCTGTTCATTGACAACATCACAGTAAGAATTACTGCAAGGAAATATCTGGGCTGGCAATCAAGTTTAGATCTTTATGCTGGCTTAGGTTCTGAATGGAGAGGTTGGGGAAGAGGAGAAGACAAAAGAGAAACGACAAAATAAACACTGAAAAAATAGTGTAAAGTATGATCTTTGGTGAGGAGGAAAATAGGGCAGGATAAGACGAAAATGCATAATGGACAGTATATTAAATGTAGGCTGTGACAAAATGGGGGAGATAGGAAGTTATGAGACCCACAAAAATACGAACATAAGAAGAAAGTGGCAATAAAAATCACATACAAGAAGAAATATCTAAAAACCACATGCATGTAAATTTGGTTTAATGATGCTGTGACATGAGACAAGTATCACAAACCAAGTATTCGCCACTGACAAGTATGGAAAGGACAATGTACATCTGAAAGCTTTACAGATTTTCCTATGAAAAGATCAAAATCAATCAGTATCAACTAGTCACGTGGAGACAGCAAATAACACAAAGGAGGCACACATCAGTCTTCAAAACCATGCTATACAAAGACCCATTTAGCAGACGTGGAAGTTAAGCCTGCCAAAGGATGAAGAATATCTCAACTACAGACACCTAAACATACAGGAGGGAAAACTCCACACTTTAAATCTTTACCAAATGCAGATCTCCACCTGAGTACTGCATTAAAGCTGCCCAGAGCCACTGCTGCTCCAGCTGTCAGAAAGCCTCATGGCTTCTCTGACCTCGCTGAAATAAAATTCATACAGCAAAAGCAAAGAAACAGCTCAAAGGATGAATGCATTTATTTTCTTCAACTTTCAGCCACTGAACTCTAGCTCTTAACACTGCTAGAAAACAGTGACCATGAAACAGCCTCACTGAGTCCAAAAGCAGTACCAAATTTTAGTATTCTCAATGTCAAAGAAAGAACACTTGAAGGATTTTTAACAGATCTGTGGTGCTAGATTATTCAGTTGAAGTGCAACTTCAAAACTGATTTTTATGATGAAATATTACCGCCTTCTGGTACACAAGGCATGAAGCCAACCTTTTAACTCTTTTTAATAAGTTAACACTAATCCACTGCTCTTCATAAATACAATGTGTTACATTTTACCTTAAGGGCTTTTTGCTTATGCAGTAAGACTAACATACTCTGAGCTTCTAGCCTCTAGCATTAAGCTGCAGTTTTGAACATAGACATTGTTTGCAAGACTAAAAATTTTAATGCTTACCTTGTGCTTGATAAACATGACTCACAGATACTACATTTGCTGCAAAGGGTAAAAATATAAACATATAAAACCTTGGGTACATTTAGAGTAAATATTTAAAGTATTTCAAAAAGTTACATAAATATAATATAAATAAATATTAAAAGTTACACAAATACAGGGAGAACCTCCAGCTAACACTTTCCCTCTCATGTTTACTTTGCAAGTAAGAAGAGCTAAACTGATTTTCATAAAAGGTGACTAAGAATTCTTTCTGGCATTTCACGTTTAATTCCTCTTGAAATGACATAAAAAAGATTGGGAAGAATGGTTTGTTTCCTGCAACAAAGAGCATGGCACATTCCTGACACTGTTTATACAAAGTATTGGTTGAAGGAATATTATGAAAATTCAATTACACTTCTTTGAAAAACAAAAATAAATTCTTTTCCCTGAGCCTTTGTCCATATGTGTGTGCACACACTGCTCATACTTCTCCATGATGGGGCACAGAGCTCATGACTAACATGGAGAATGGCCCAGGCAAAAAGTGTCAGAGCAAGGGATATTCTGCACATGGTTTAAGATATGTATAATTCTTCTAAAAAGTGCTGCTTTTTACACAAATATACAAAAAAAAAAAAAAAAAAGGCGTAGTCACATATAACTAGAGTAATGAAATAATTATTCTGTAAATAATGAGCTGTTACATCTCTTCTGCAATTGTGAGCATGTTAAAATGATTTTAAAAGCCCATGTGAGAGTAAAAGGCAGAATGATTTTTTAAAATCAGGTCAGTAAAAGGTAAAATTAAGAGAAAAACAAACAATTGATGCTTCTACATTTTGTTCTGTACAAGCTAATTTGTCTGAAAATGTACCTGTTTACTTACTTTTGATAGCTAATTCTTCCTTGAGAATATTTGTGTATTCTTCAGGGGAAAGCTGAGGTGGAAGACCACCAACAAATAAATTTACTTCTACAATGGATTTACTGTTTTCCACAATGTAAAATCTTGTTTGATTCATCTGACGTATTGAAGTCTATCAAAATAAAGGAAAATAAATGACATTACATTTGGCAAAAAGATATTGTGAAGCAAAATCCAAAATAGTTCTGCACTTAGTAATCATGTCCTCTATGCCTAGAGAATATCAGAAACAGAAACAAACTTCAGTTCAAGCACTTAGCTTCTCTACACTGGAGCCTGCTTAGGGGCTTTTGACTCACTTTTTCTGTAAGAAAGGAGACTCCATACTCGTTTAAAAAAAAAAAAAATCAATCGTTTCTTTTTCACATTTACCTTTCTTATGTCCTTGAGTCTGTTAAGGATCAGCTCCTGATTGTCCAGGACCATGCGTTGAACTGCAGAGGGCAAGAACACTAATTATGTTAGAAAGCATGTAAATTTGTATCAGGCTCAATCACACACACAAAAAAAGAAAAATTAGGGAACAAGTACAGCTCCGCATACAACTAATTTTCTCATAAAGGACCATGTAGAACGGAGCTGCTTCTTATCCAACAATAAAAACATGTAGGTGCTTGGAACAGTCTGACTTTTTTCACAGTTCTTAAACATCACCCACCTTCAAAAAAAGGCAAGAAACAGCCTTTGCCAAAAGACAAGCAGCACTTTGGTCACAATCTAACAGCTTGACAGAAGACTTTAAAACTATATTTCCTAACAAGTAAAATAATAACCAACTTCTGTGTTTTACCAAAGTATTAAAACAATTCTACCAACTTCCAGTGAATGTAAGGTTGCAAATGATGCTTTAAGACAGCACCAGAAACCGACCAAGGTTATGACATTCACAAAGCTACAATAACCTTTACGAAACAACTTCCCAATAATGCTCTCAAATTAAGCAAAGCATCGAGACAGTATTTGAACTACAAAGATATTTATTCAGCTGTAGTCAGAGCATTAGACTACTTCAACGTCTTTATTTATTTCTCCATGCAACCTTACAAACACTGAAGCACAAAGAGATGTCAACTTGGAGAACACAAGCCCAGCTCCTGCAGAATCACAAAACACTTGAGCAATTCTAGGACTACAGAACTCTCTTCGTCTTAACACACAAACATATTGCTTCTCAGTACTCAAACTTACTCTTCTTCAGGGGCCTTGTCAGGAGGAAAGAAGACAGAGGAAGGGAGCCATTTGAACTTTAGAATTAATCTTTAATAAATAACTTTGATTTAGAAAATGATGTCAGTTAAACATAGCTCCCCAAAACAGGGCAAAAGTGTCAATACCCACCAGAAACCACAAATGAGTTTTTATGTAATAAGGAAAGGGAACCTTATTCCCACAGGACACACAGGACTGAAAAGAATCAGCATCACTTCTGATTAGGTATTTCAACATCATTATGAAGTTTCATTTGTGTTTTTAATTGTAGAAAATGAACTGTGACTATTAGAATGGGGAAAAAATCCGATGGAGATCAGATATATCTTTGGCCAATGCTCTTTCACTTACCTTGCTTACTGCCCATAAGCACTTCCACCAATTTGAAATTCTGAAGGCACTCCGTCTGCCAAAAGATACAGCATGTAAATGCAGCTTCTGACTGACACAAGTTTACAGATGTTTACATTACTGCGTGTTATATCTGGTACATAGTGTATAACAGAGCATGGAAAATTAAACTTTTTTTTAAAAAAATTAAATCTTTTTAAATCAGCCATGATGTTCTTCCTCTGACCAACTCCTTCCAAGACAGGAATAATCTTCATGCTTCATGGCATCATGCTTCCATGCTCCTAAAAACATTGGCATTCGCACAGCCACACTGTGAAGATGAGCACGGTTCATCCCATTCCTGATTCAGTGATGAGCAGCTCATCTAGGGTATTTCCTGAGTATCCTTCCAGAGAAAGCATGCAGGACTGGGAATAAGCCTGCTCTTGGAGAAGACGGCCCAGAAACCAGCTTGGCAAAAGCAGGCTGACCTTTCCCCATCTCCTGGCACACTCCAGGCACTGATGGAACAAAACCCTCTTCACATAAGCCACAGTCTGTTCTCCAAGCTACTGCCAGGGACCACTCAAGTTCCTTGCAGCTGGACCAGCAGAGCTGGCACAGCCAAGAGCTGAACCATTTATGACAATGACTAAAACCCTGCAAATATATCACACTCAGGATTAAGGAAGGGTCTTAAATTTTGGCCTTGAGACTCAAGAGACAAATGATGTTGCTTTTCCTGTCATGAATGGGGGTGTTAAGAGCCTCAACTGCCTACACGTGCTTTGCCTGATACTTGATGAAAGCAACTTGGAGCACAGGCAGATCCTGGATTTTAAAAAGAGATTTCCTGTATTTGCATGTTTATACAGAGAAACAAGTACAGCATTTAAAAATTACCACTACTAGAGAAATTGCAATTGAGCCAAAGAATTAAGTCTCTTACAGCATATAGCTAGCTGCCCAAATATAGAGATGTGAAGATCTTTCCCTAATGGAATTTCCAACTATACTGCTTGACAGTTGCTTTTTTCAGAAGAGAGAGAACTTTGGATATGGTTGTTCCTATTTTTGATAAAAGATCCACAGCACTTGAGGAAACAGACTGACAACAAATCCTGGAAGTATTCTGTAGCCAAAACAAGCTGCATGCCCTAAACAGCTGGATACACCTAGACAGATCTATGATTATCACTTACTGCAGAGAGCTAGTCACATGCATGTTCCTGTATACCCTGTAAATAACCACAAAGGGCAGCAGTCACCCTCTGTGAGCATGGCTGTGCCCCGGAGCAGAGGAACTGTGCTGATTTGCTGGTGTGCACACCAGCTGCAGTGTGCACATTTCAGATTTGTGTCTCCACACTGGTGAGGTTGGGCCTGCCAATGGTCTGATATACCAGCAAAGTCTACTAACATGTTTGCCGAAAGTTATGCTGTTTTGGCACCAACCCTACGAAGGACAGGCAGACTGAAAAGAGATTATATTCCAAGGAAAGCATGTGCATCTACAAGACTACAAGTTGTATCTAGAATTTTCCAGTGATGCGGGAAGCAATGCAGACAATAAAGAACGTGGGTGCTGTTTCAACCTTGATTCCTTCATTGCAACCCTTGGGGGCTACAGAGATGCTGCTTGCCACTGTAGGCAAAAAATTTCTGCAGTGCTCTTTAATGTTTTTATAAATTGTCTGGATGAACAAATCAAATGTATTGTGAGTTTCCTGATGATACTAAGTTAGGAGGAACTGTGGACACCTTCAAAGGTAGAGGACCTTTTTGGGGAGATGTGGATGTGCTAGAGAGCTGGGCAATCACCAACCACATGAAATTTTTAACAAGAGCTACTGCCAGATTCTCAGCCTGGGACGGGGTAATCCTGGTTAAAAGTTACAAACTGGGGGATGAGAGCTGGAGAGCAGCCCTGTGGAAAAGGATCTCATAGATTGGGTCAATGGCAAGTTGAACATGAGCCAGCAGTGCCCTGGCAGCCAGGATGGCCACCCATGTCCTAGGGGGCATCAGGCTGAGCATCACTGCCAGGCAAGAGAGGGGATTGTCCTGCTCCTCTCTGCACTGGGGCAGCCTCACCTCGAGTGCTGGGGTGTCACAGTGTAAGACAGACATCCAGAGCAGAGTGACCAAAATGATGAAAAGTCTCAAGGTCAAGACACAGAAGGATCTCTCTGAGGTCACTTGCTTTGTTCACTCTGGAGTAGAGGAGGCTGAGGGGTGACCTCATCACGGTCAAAACCTTCCTTGAGGTGTGCAGTGAAGGGAGAGGTGCCAATCTCCTCTCTCTGGTGACCACTGATAGGACCCAAGGAAAATAGAATGAAGCTACATTAAGAGGAGTTCAAATTATACGTTAGGAAAAGGTTCTTCACTGAAAGCATGGCTGGTTATTGGAACAGGATCCCTAGGAATGTCTTCATGGCAGCAAGTTTGTGAAAGTTCAAGAAGTGTCTGAACAATGCTCTTAGTCATACACTTCACTTTTAGGTAATCCTGCAAGGAGCAGGAAGTCGGACTCAGTGATTTTTATGGGTCCTTTCCAACTTGAGATATTCTGTAGAAANAGCAGTGCCCTGGCAGCCAGGATGGCCACCCATGTCCTAGGGGGCATCAGGCTGAGCATCACTGCCAGGCAAGAGAGGGGATTGTCCTGCTCCTCTCTGCACTGGGGCAGCCTCACCTCGAGTGCTGGGGTGTCACAGTGTAAGACAGACATCCAGAGCAGAGTGACCAAAATGATGAAAAGTCTCAAGGTCAAGACACAGAAGGATCTCTCTGAGGTCACTTGCTTTGTTCACTCTGGAGTAGAGGAGGCTGAGGGGTGACCTCATCACGGTCAAAACCTTCCTTGAGGTGTGCAGTGAAGGGAGAGGTGCCAATCTCCTCTCTCTGGTGACCACTGATAGGACCCAAGGAAAATAGAATGAAGCTACATTAAGAGGAGTTCAAATTATACGTTAGGAAAAGGTTCTTCACTGAAAGCATGGCTGGTTATTGGAACAGGATCCCTAGGAATGTCTTCATGGCAGCAAGTTTGTGAAAGTTCAAGAAGTGTCTGAACAATGCTCTTAGTCATACACTTCACTTTTAGGTAATCCTGCAAGGAGCAGGAAGTCGGACTCAGTGATTTTTATGGGTCCTTTCCAACTTGAGATATTCTGTAGAAATATCTCTATTGAGATTTTACAATTTCCTTCAGAGTAGCATAAAGAATTAGGAGACAAGCATGATCATCCTAACAGTGATTGCCAATTGCCCAACAAGTAGCAGAGCAGCTACATATGTGTGTTTTAAATATTTCAAGACAAACAATCAGTAAAAATATGCTACGGGCCAAGAATCATAGTGTCCATGCACGTAAATCTGCTTGACCCAGAAACACTCATGATACCTCAAGTACAGAGCAACCATGCCCACCTATCCTGAAGATTGTGTTACACTTTGAGCAGCATCCTGGTCACAAAAGATCATCTACCAAATGCTAACAATATTTACAATAACTCTGAATTAAGGGACTGTAATTTTTCTGAAGAGAAAAATATATACTTTCAGGGTCACTCAGGTGGTATATGCACGTGCTTAGGATCTTTCACTTACCTGCCTTCCAAGTAATGGGAGCACTTCTTTGATCACGGTCTGCACTGTGCTATCCTTATTTACTCGTAGAGAAACATATGCCATTCCCACCCTAAGGAGAAAAATACTTATTTTAAGACCTATCCTGTGTACCTTTTTAAACTAAGTATAGAATTTTCTCAAACATATTTTCATTAGGTGAAGAAAGTTGTTCACTGAGGCTCATGGCAGATGTGATATCAGAGCACCAGACAAGAAAACATTGTCATCTCAAGAAACTGCTAATTATAATTGTAGCACTACAGATTAGCTTCTTCCTAATCACAAAGATAACCTGCAATTTTTATAAAACTTGTCAATGCAGTTGCAAAAGCAAAATGAACACATGGTTAAATTTTATCCCCCAGGTCTTCAGAAATTTGTAGGTCCAGACCATTTTGTTTCCACTACTAAATCTGCTTAAAATTCATACTCAGTGGCAAATTGGAGTATTTTTGTTGGTTTTTTTTTCCTCCTCCTCATCTCACATGGGAAAGTTGCACTGTAGGTCTTCCTATTTCACATTTCTTCAAAAAAATCCATCAACTTTTCAAGTGACGTGTATGTCATCATTTGTTTACAGATGTAATTAATGTAAAGTTGCATCTTTCTAACCAAACACATGATAATAGAACTGCACAAGTTGCACTGCATGCTCCATGCATGTAAAGAAACCCAAGAGTTTCCAGGCATGGAAATGAAGATTATGCATACTACCCATTCAGAAAAATGAACAGAAGGAAAGACAGAAAGACAGAAAGACAGAAAGACAGAAAGACAGAAAGACAGACAGACAGACAGACAGAAAGACAGACAGACAGAAAGACAGACAGACAGAAAGACAGACAGAAAGACAGACAGAAAGACAGACAGAAAGAAAGAAAAACTACACTCTCTGTTACAGTTCTGCAGCTTCAATAACCAAAGCAAACAGGGCTAGATTACAGAGGACAAATGTAGCCAGGCAGGATAACCTTGTGATCAAGAAAGAAAATACTCACTTTAGCCAGGCAGGATAAATTCTGATCACTTCCTCGTCCTTTGGTTTGGCTCTGATGATCCAAGCTTCAGGAACAGATTCTCGGAATACTGAGCCCAAGTTGCTGTCCTCTGCAGCATCATTCCTGTTGATAACATCATCAGAGAGCAGCACCTGCTGCGTAAAGGTCTGAAGCTCATACTCCTGCTGGTCATCATTTATGTAGTACGCCCTCAGAGCAGCCTCCTAAAACACAGCAAGATAAATTAACATTTACATGAAAAGACACCTGTGTAGCCATAGACATTATAAATACCTGATTTATGAATTGAACCTTTAATGCATGTTCTAATCTCAGAGCAGTGGATATATAGCAATGGCAAAAAAAAAAAAATCAAAACGAGTAAAGTTTTGAAAACAAATTTTAGTGAACATGAAAGAAAACTTGAGATATCAATGTATTTGAACACAATCCAGAGTATTTTTGGCACGTGATAGTCATTTTAAGACCAAATGAAAAAATGCAGGTCCAATAAATCTACACTCATGCATGTAAAATTTACTTCACAAGGAAAATGGTATACTACAAATGATTGAATCCAACTCTGCCTACTCAGTCTTCTTGCACTAAGGGATGCTAAAAATCAGTGAGCCTCTCAGCCAAGCTGCCCTGAACCCACACAGCCATGAAGAAGAAAGGGAAGGGCTGTCCTTGAAAGACACGCACAGGAATTTTAAAAATGGGCCCATGCCTGCAGCACCTCTGCTAACCCACAGCTCACAGCTTCCTTAAAAGAACTTGTATTCCTCTTCTCTTGTATGAAAAGCACCTGCTTGGTAAAATGTGCTTGAAAGGCAAGTAGCACTCCTAAATAAAAGTGTTTTCAGTCCTGTACATAGTTTTTCTTAAAGGTCTTTGATATGCAGAACAGTACAAACCCTTTGCAAAACTCCTGTTGATTTTGAGCACAGTATCAAGATAAAAATCTTAATGATCTTTAGCTTTATATTGTCAAAATTCTGATGTAATACATTCTTCAGACTTCTTTGCCAAGTCTGTTATGACTCTGAGACCTCACCACGCACAATTCTATCATGAACCACCCTATTCCCTCTTTGGGATTTCTCTTTCACAGCATGGGGTCTCTGCCTAGCCCAGTAAATAAAGATCTATACAGCACAGTTGATTTAGTACTAAGAAATTTTTCCATCCCAGATAGAGCACTAGAAAAGCTAGGCAGTGGCCAGTATGTGATCAATAATCAATTGTTTTCACAGCCAAGCAGTGGAGGTAACTATAACAAGCTTTAGCGTTCAAAGTTTTCAACTCAAGTGCAATATTGGTGGCTGTCCAGGATAAATATCAAGACACTGCTACAGAAAAGGAGCAAGATCTAGGAGCTGGTGATCCTATATTACTTGTATCAGTAAAATCAGGCTTCAGAGAAACACCACGAAGGAGAATGACTGCTTAACATGTGATACTGTGATTGCCATTATGCTACAGATATGTAAACGACCATTTCCTCAGATGCTCTAAAATAAGAGCACTACCTGAAGAAGTCAAATTATGTTGTAATATAATAGCCCATTCACAGACTTTTGTTGTTGTTGTTGGGTTACATTTCTAAAACTTAGCTTTTTACTACTGTAATATAAAATTATATGTATCACACTGGAAAATTGACCCTCACTGGGTATCTTACCACAACTTCTTCATTTTTTGCAATCCTTGGAACTGAAATTAGTCGAAATTGGTTGCGTTTCACTGCGTCATTCCCATCAAATATCTTTAGCGTTTGTTTACCTGAATGGAAACATATGTATTTCATTAGCACACACCTTGAATCAGAAAGCCACCTGAATAGGAAGGGTATAATCTAACGAAAAACCTGCTTTTAACCCACTGAAATGTTTCTTCATAGGACAAGCTTTGAGGCTGAATATTTTAAATTTTGTTTTGTTACTGTTCATTTAAAACAGAGGTACATTCAGAGAGGAAAGAGGGATGAGTAATCACAGGTTTTTGACATAACTGTTATAACTTGACTGTGTATGTTATCTCTTCTTCATCCTCAGCATTCAAGACTGTATTTATTATTGACAAGTTGAACAACTTGAAGACCAAGACGAAGTGCCACCCCCTTCAGAACAGCTCCCAAAGCTGCCAATTCTGGTTAATCAGAACTGGTTAATGTTAAACTGGTTAATTTGGTTAATGCAGTCTGTTAACACACATTGTAAAGGAGAGATGTTACATGCTGGAGCCTACTTCCATGCTTCCATTATTTTGGTTTCAAATAATATCAGCATTTAGGTTCAATGAAACTCACAAACAAATTGCCATTTACCATAGCAGAATTAAAAAGGAGAACTGGAACTGGAGGAAGATAACCACCAAACCACCTCTAACTGATGACTGATAAAAAGCAAGCAAGAATCCAGGCAGAAATGTGCATCTCTGAGTATCTCAATGCTGTAGTGGCAGATTATGAGGAAAGACTGCAGAGTATAACTACTAAGCAAGGACACTCCAGTGCTAGCTTTCTTGAATCACCTAGAACTAAGTATGTTGTGTCTAATCCAGCTATTTCTGCTTCAGTCTATGTTCTCCAACTTCACTCAAAAGCTGACACCACAGCACTAAAGGATTATCTAGTACTTATGTGTCAAAGCAGTATTTTAAAAATGAGATTCTAACCCTCAAAGAAAAATCATGATACCTTAATTCTCATGATCTTTATTGCTCCTTTTTCTGAGATGTGACAGCTACACTTGGACTTCTTTTTCAGTGTAGACTTGTCCACTTCTTAAGGATATTTCCTCATTATCAATTCCACTGGTTGTGGCACAACGTGTGTGCAAGGACGTGCACACATTACGTACCATGGAGGCCTCATTGCACAGCAAAGCAGTCCCCAGTGCAGCCTCCCATGCTACTCCAAATTCATCCTAGTCTCTCCCGGAACAAAACTGGCTCTGTTGACTGGTCTAGTGGAAGGTGTCCCTACCCATGCCAGGGGGCTGGGACTAGATGACCTTTGAGGTCTCTTCTACCTCAAACCATTCTGTGACACTATTATGATATTCAAAACCTTACTGAATATGACAAACTGCTCTGAGTGACCTTGCTTGAGCAGGAGGCTGTCTTAGTTAACCTCCATACTGCCTCTGACCTTAGCCATGCTGTGACTCTTTGGATGGAAGTATGTACAGCAGATGCATGTACAAAAAGAACCCAGACGGAAACAGAAAAAATAAAATCATAGAATTATAAAATAGTTTGGGTTCAAAGTGGCCTTCAAGGATCATGGAGTACAAGAATCCTGACAGGGACATCTTTCACTAGATGAGGTTGCTCAAAGCCACACCCAACCTAGTATGATACATTGTGACTTTTCAATTCTTTTTGTTGATATGAAAAGTAGTATTGCCTTGATTTTCGGTTTCCAATTATCAGAGTGCTTGTGTCTGTTGTCCATTTCTTTTTAATCACCGTATAAAGAATATATAAATATCATCATCTCTTACTTCTAAAGTATCCTTGAAACTCAGCAACTACTGTGTCGAAGCCATAGCACACATCAGAAAGTGACCTACTTTAAATTCTGCTGGATCTATGCCAGGAGGAATGGAATTCTTTTAGACATAGATTTCTGTCAGAGTGATCTCCATGGCAACTACAGCATAGACAAATGTTAACCAAAAGACACACTGTGTCCTGAGTGACCTTCTTTAGAACTAACACAACTTCAGAAAACAAGTGAACACTGATTTCTGACAGCACAGCTGATGCTCTGAATATGAACTTTCATAACACTATCAAAATCTCTGTTGTTTTCTCTAGCAACCCAGAAAGTGGACAACCATCTGAGAATAAAAACATTCATCCAAGTTCTAGTACTTGTTTTCATTTGAAGTGCCTTTGTAGTCTGCTCCTATGAGATACTAGTTGGCCTAAGAGAATGCCTAGCAATTGTAACTGGAGAATTTTTTATGAGCACTCCATGTCTTAAGAACAGTCAAAGAACAGTTGGATTGTCTCTTAAAACAAACTGGTTTACAAGAACAAGTTTAGATCTACAGACCTGTAGTAATGTGCTAAGCACAGGCATATTCCTTAGATAAATAAACATAATGCTGCTAATCTGGTATCCATCACACCAAAAACCCTCCTAACTTTATTAGTGAAAAATCACATTTAACTTTGTTGTTGTCCTCCTCACAGGGGACACTTTTACTGCAACCCAGTGAAAAATGGCTTGCTTGCACATGAGCTTCTGGAAGCACAATAACAAAAGAACAAACAGCTACATACTGCCATTAGTCATCCAGAAATACATTTCTCCACTGAGTCAAGAGCACATCCAACACATATAAGTTAAGGGGTGTCTTATGCCAGTCTGATTTGCTTTGGAAGTTAGGTAAAGGTCTTCCTTCCACCTGTTCAAATTTTTAAATATTAGAAAATGACCCAGTTACAGAAATGAAGTCTACATACCCCTACTTAGTATACATATATATGTATATTTGTATATATGTATATGTGTATATATGTACATATTTATACACAAACCCCTTTACTAGTGTGCAACAGATGCACTTATCAAATTGTGGTATTTAAAGGAGTTACTGCCTCTTTTGTTATACTGGCACCTCACTGCTAAATGTCTTTTATATTTTCCTATCGGATCAGAGTAAAGAGTATCAAGACTTTCTCCTGAAAAACACATAGGGTTTTTTTTTTCTTACCATGGGATACTGAGCTGAAAATAACCTGCTATTCATGCTTACCCTTCCCAAGAGGAAAGTAATTACAAAAGGTTAATTCCAGGCAAAGTGTGGCATTTGATTTCAGAGGCTAAGATACCAAGTTTTCCTGAGAAAATGATAAAGCAGCATTGGATGAGTCCAAAGTTCATGTTCCCTCTGACTTCCAAATCCCCACAGACAGGAGATGGCTTCTGAAAAGACTTCCATGTGGCTTGTGACTGAGATAGGAAAATGATGCGGTCCTGAATAGTTTTGTCACTTCAGAAAGCTACAGGTCTATACTGATCTGTATTTGTGAAAATTACTCTTAAAACACTAAATTCTAGCAACATAGCTTACCAAGACCCTTCCTCAAACAACTTGTGTTATTTACATGCTTTATATTCTCCTTCTATTCTACTTTTCCTTCTACTTCATATTACGACAGTGGGGACTATCAAATTTTGGTTCATTTCAGTATCAGGATTCACAACCTAGAAGATGGCATTTAGGTATGTAAGAATTATGTATTTTTTCTTTTACTGCCTTTGAAGAGAGCCTTTCAGAATCCCAGATTCCTTTCTCCCACCCTTCCTTCCTTCTTTTCTTCTTCTTTTTTTCCTTCTTTCACTAGCTCTTTCTCTTCCAGGAGAGCCATTTGCACGCGTGTGCCTCCTCTGAACTTGTTTTCTTGAGCAGCTCAAACTCCCCGAGTTTCAAGACAATTTTGAAGCACAAATCTGTGTTAACAGCTGTCCTCCCATGGTAGCCACTTCTTAACCCTACTTCTCTTCATTTTTAGAGCCTTTCCAAACATCGGCTGAGGAACATGTGACATGTTTAGTTATCTGTAAGCAGCTACAGAAGAACACAATGGCTCTTTTTATGGAGGCTTAAAGTTTTTGTAGGTATCTTTAGGGAAAAAATCCCTCCCCATATGCTGTCCTTGCTTCTTCTGGAAAACAGTTTGTTCCTGCTTGCAGAATTACAGTGGAGGTCTCCTCTGCGCTGTTAGCAGGTTTGGGACAAGACATAAGCAAACTCTAAGCCAGTGACTTGGGTCTATCTAATACAAAACCATTTTATCTCTTACTCAGCAGATGAACAGCAACCTGAGCAAGGCAAAACAGAGGCTGTGGAAGGACATGCTGTGAAATATCTGTTTGCTGAGAGCATTGCAGCCCCCATTTCCCTGGTAGACAGATTCCTCTAAAACCTCCTCCAGAATGGGTTTTCATTGATGGCTGAATTTTTTCCTTCATGATGGACATGCTGAATCAGACAGTTCACTTCCAACCAGGTAGCACTGAGAGACTCTCACAGGGCAGAGAGAGTCCTTTGCCAAACCCACCTGTATGTTTGTTAAAACCATCAACTCAGAAACTGTATGGTTGTTTTTATGTTAATTTTACACTTTTGGTTTCAGTATCTTAGTAGGCTAAATATAGTGCTTGATTTAACACATTTAAGCTACCAATATTAAGACCTAGATCTTCTATCTTTACATTTCACTCAACAAGTCCATTACAATAGCAAAGTAACAAAAATTAATGTAGGATACTAATTAAAATCTTCTTCCAATACTAAACTACAGACTTGGTATCCTTTTCTGTTGGCTTCTCTCCTGTGGAAAAAGGTGTCTTCCCACATCAATATTATGCAATTTGTTCTGACTTGCTTTCATAGTTTTTAGAAATACATACCCCTAAAACACAGAGAGATGGAATTAAGGAAAGGCAAATATTCTGGAATGTAATTGAGTTCAGATACTCTTGAGGGAGAGCATGGTGACATCCCAAAAGACATGGCAGATGTACTGAGTCAACACACAGAAGCAGTGAGCAGCTCCTTCTTGATCCATGTTATACAAATGGTGTTATCCAGAGACAGGTGAAAGTGCTACAGCCCCCTATTACTGTGTCATTGCCATATTAAATTTGTGTTGTATTCATATTCATAGCATATGACTCCTCACACAGAGAGAGGCACAACAGCACAACAGCTGGCAGGTGAACCTCAGTAACTTTACCAGGTAGGTTACCAGAGAAGCCATGTCCTGAGCTGACACAACGTCATCAATCACACTATCTGGGGGTGGCACACACCAGAGGAGTCTGTGGGGGGAAGTTCTCACTGACCTGGGAGGTCGCTCAGCTTGCAGGGATATACTAGATACATGTGAAAAGCATTCTGGGATGATACAAAGGTTGTTAGGGGAACTTTAGGAGAGGAATCAAAGTGAGAGATCAAAGTGGTTTGGGGAAGAACTAGTATGGGAAAAGAGAAGGATAAGGAGACAAAGGAAGCTGGTCACAATTGAAGAAGTTGGTGGTTCGTACTGCATGGCCATGCCCTGGACCACATCATCTGTCTTATCAGTAAATGTTATTTCTGACTCTTTTTGAGATTGTGGTTTAGCTGAGCTTTCTAAATCACAGCCAAGTTATTGGGATCTACACTGTCCTATGTTTTGTGAAAATGCATTATGAGAAAGCGATATTTTATGCCACTGTTCTTTTTAAAACACAACTAACAATCGTTTACATGACCCTTGAAAATATACCATCTACTGCTGCTTTCTCCAGTCCAGAGATGGCCTGAGCAAATGACATATTAAAGTTTGTATCCTGCCTTGAATTTTCATGTCTCTTTTCTTCTTTTGGGAAGGCTAAACTAAAGCTGGACTGGCCTCTACTAATGCTTTCAATGAATCCAGTTGAAGTATCTGGATACAGAATTTGCTCTTTTTGACAGTCATAAGGGAAATAGACTTAATTGTTGAAACGTAGAAGTCCTCACACTCAACCACTTAAGTCACTTAAAACACTGGAAAAAGTGAAAGTTGTTTAGATAAACTGCAGTTAGAGTATTTTCCCATAATAAGAAAGTATGGTGGTGGATCATAACTTAAAGTCATTCAGGAACTAAGAAAGTGAAACAAGATAATGCTTGAGATCTCTTCTATAACTAATTTAACTACTTATTGAGCTGAATTTATAAAAAATCCAAATAGCATTTGCACAATTAGCCTCTTAATTTTGCAAGAACTTCAGGATTTAAAAAAAAAAAAGTATTTATTGATTTGAAATGTCCTATTTTACAACAATCTATGAGGCTACATTAGGTATCATGGACCATGTTCTACTTACTAATATGGTTATAAAGGTGGGAACCTCTTAAATTGCATTTTACTTCATCTTCTAAAAAGCAAGAATTTGGTTGTTACCAACCCCAGAAAACTCCACATGCTTAAAAATTTAACTGCATAAAAAACAGCCAGTCCAGCTGAACCCTGTTTATTGCACCATGCAAAAAAAAAAAAAAAAAAAAAAAAAAAAAAAAAAAATTTAAAAAATTTCACCTGATGTCCTCAGCAAAATTTGGATCCAGTGAACTTAGAAGCAAAAGGCTCTGAGAACACACTGCTGTCTGTCCTTTAAATTTGTTGCTTATCTATGGATTATTAACACCAGGTTTTCTTTCTTCAGTTACCAAGTTGAGAGAAATTACCTATTTGTCAAGGTAATGAACAGATTGCCACTTATGTCAACCTACCAATGGAAAATACCAAGGAGATATTTGTAAGGCCCTGGATAAATATGTTGGACAAAAACTTTGGAACTGAAATGAAAACCTAACATTAGAAAAATAAACACTTAATATTTTGTCATAAGGCAATACAAGTTAAGATTATATGAATTAAGATTATTATATGAATAAAGAAATTGGTGACTATTCATCCCTTACTAAAATTTTTCTTACTTGAATCTGTTGAAATTTGGATATCTTTTGTTGATCCTTGTGTGGACCCATCGACATCATCATCTTCATCTGTAAAAGCAGAGATATTTTAAGAAAGGATTTTTGTTAATTTGAAGGGAGGGGAGAAAGTGTTTGTCATTTAAGAATAGTTTATATCAAACAAGCTAACACAAGAGGAACCAGTCAGAAAAGCACACTTTCTTTTTTCTACCTATTTTATGATAATAATTAATAGTATGAAAACAGCATTAAAAAACCCAAATCTGCATTGTCATGTAGCTACAGTGAAGGCATACATGAGATTCTTATACCATTAGCTTTAATATGGCAACTACTGCATTTCACTCTTTTCCGAAGTCATGATGTTTGTCACTGAAGTATGGATGATTTCCATTAAGTTTTAAATTACCAAATCAATCCAGCCTTTTAGTCAGAAATAATGGTGTTATAGAATTTCCACAATTGAAAAACAAAGTTATTGACACCCAAAGAGAAAGAAACTGCTGCTCTCCAGCAGAGGACTTAGACAGTAGGCTCATCACTCTCACTACAGCTAGGAACTAACACCAGAAAATAATGCATCCTTGTAAAACCATACCTAAAATATTTTAAAAAGATTAAAATAAATGCCATCAACATTTTGCATTTGTTTCTGAGAACATCCTCAGTGAGTTCTCATTCCTGACACTCAGGGCCATACAAGACCAGTGCAAATCCAAACATGATCAATGTGCCTTCTCTGAAGGTAGCAGTAGAGTGCAATGCAAGTGCTCATCAAGTAATGATATTCACACTCACATCCACTGAAAATCCCCGTCAGTCTTGACTGGGATGCAGGTAAAGATCCCAAAATACATTAGCCAGGCAACACCTTTGTAAAAACTATGCCTTGCAGCTGAGGGAGAAAGCAAGAAATCAAAGCACAAAACAAGAAAGAAAATACAAAACAAAACAAGTAAAGGCAGATTTTCAGAGCAAAAGAGGTACTAAGAAAGTCAAAATCCTAAAGCAGGAGAAACTTCCAAGACGCAGAATCATAGCATGTCAAGAAAAGTACTAGGCAGTAGTCCTAAACCTGACACCAGATAACTCACTGGATATTTGGGTAATGCTTCAAGTGTTTACAAGAAATACCAACAATAATGCTTTTGAGTTGTGGCTTTTAAAATATAAAAAGAGTGTTGAGATCTTTTCCCTGTTATAGCTGACAAACAGATCAAGTTTCAAGCTGGAGAGAAGTTTAGACAATACGGTCTTGAAACCAATATGGTCT
Source organism: Pycnonotus jocosus (assembly GCA_013400435.1). Lineage (NCBI taxonomy): Eukaryota > Metazoa > Chordata > Aves > Passeriformes > Pycnonotidae > Pycnonotus > Pycnonotus jocosus. The sequence continues at coordinate 50,868 of VWYP01030941.1, read as the reverse complement.
TGAAACACCCTGAAATAAGAGAAAGCTGAATACCTTCTTGAATTTCACTCCAGACAACTAAGTTAAAAAAGAAAAGGAGGAAGTAGTAAATATAACAATAGGAAATGACTGCTCCTGACTGCTCCCAACCATCTTCATTCTCACTTTAGATGGGAAGAAGCTGACTTATGGAACTATACTTTCTCCTTCAGTCTGAAGGGAAATCTATACCAACAGCATCTTGAAATTATTCCAGAGAAGCTCAATGACTTCCTTGAAATTTATTTCATTTGGAGGAAGGGACTCCACACTGCTCTACCATTGCATCTCCTGCTAGCTAAAGATTTAAAAGAAGCCTCTTTCAGCAGAAAGATGTTTGCAGAATGTTGGTGAGGAAGCTTAGCATTTACACTGTGGCAAAAGCTACTTTGGACAAACGGTCCCCAGTAGGTCAGAGAGGACGGCTGTGCTCATTCAGTGCATGGGACAAGTCATCTGGCACTTCCCAGCCACCAGCTTGGGAAGAGCTATGCCTGCAGCAGTCAACTCATTCAGGCAACTGCCAACATTTCTTTGGTACCTCAGACTGGTCTTTTCACAATCTTATGAGTGATGTCCTTTGTCAGCTGTGGCAACAGAGGAGACCCTTTCTTGTCACCTCAGGAGAACTTAATGAGCCTGTCATCACACAGAAGTGCTAATCATCTTCCAGCAAAGGAGTTCCTTGCTCCCGTAAAACATGCCTAACACGAACACAATCTTTAACAAGATCTGCCATCCAGAGTCTATGCCTTTCCCCTGGAAAAGCAGCAAGAACTCCTGAGCAACTCCTCAGGGATCCTGAGCTGCCTCATTGTCAAAGGAGCATCAAATACATCCTAAGAGATTATGAGGGAGCTGCTGGATTCAGGACACATCTTGGTAACTTTCAGCACATGCCAGGAACTAGTGGGGTTTTGTAAGAAAATGAAGGTCTGTTCTGTGAAGATGGGTAACAAGAAGGACTAAAAGGCTAGAGCACTGTGTTTCCTCAACACAGAATGATACGAAATTTAGTTCAAGACAATTCTTGGCTCTGCTTTTGAGGAAGAATTTGGGCAAAGAAAAAGAGCATATAGCAATGGCATCTGGTGCTTTTGGTGGTGACCTGCAGACACCTGATCTTCAGCAGATGACTGAGAATGGCAAACATCCAGCAACAGGTCTCAAAGTAAGGCTCAACAGGATGTGGATGGTGTAAAAGGAGTCACATGTGGAGACAGACTAGTACCTGAACATTCAGCACGAATGTGCTAAACTGAGGCACTAAAAAGCAGTCAGCTACAGAAACACAGAACAAAACACTTTATGCACAGCAGAGGGTAGGAGAAGAGAATACAGGTGGCCTCCTCCCTCATAAGTAACAGCTGTGTTAATTACCTAATACAGCCTTGCCACTGATGAATCATAGCTATATCCAATAAGGATAAGTGTGATAAAAGGGAGGGTGTTAGCTAGTCAGGGGAGAATCATGAAGGAAGAAGAACCTTGAGGAAGAGGGAACGAGAGAATCAAGATCCTGGGGAGAGAGACTCACTGCTGTGAGGTCAGTCTGGGTCTGCAGTTAGAGCCTGTTGTTGGAACCTGCAGTCAGGGTCTAGCTGGGTAAAAGAGTCTGCAAACCAATACCTGCAGTCAGAGTTTAGTAGGAAATACCCAGCAGTCAGAGGCTGCAAGGGAAACCTACAGCAGGAGCTTGCTGCAGCCAGAGTCAGTGAAGAGTTGGAGTCAGGATGGCTGAGCTGTAAAGAGGAATAAACCAAGACCCTTTTCATTCTGTGATAAACAAGAAGTCTGTGTCTTGGCTTGTTTCTACCATCTAACAAGAGGGCTGCTGTAACAGCAGAGTGCAAGACAGGTGCTGCACCACAAATATTACTCACCATGCCTTGTGATGAGGCACAACTGTGGCTCACTGACCATGAAAAGAAAGGAAGACGTCAATTGCTGAGGCAGCTGTCAAATTCACAGGTATGCAGTAACAGGAGGAAAGGGGAGCATCCCCATGGCTCAACCCCCGCTCCCCTAGGTATCAGCAGCTATCCTGGGAGGCTGCTGCCCATTGGATGATGGGGACCTGAGCCCAAGGGGCAGAAATTCTCATAGACCACAGAAAAGAGAACCTGTGTTAGAAATGAGATTTTTCAGGATGTTGCTATACTATACCTCTGTGACCCTCAGTCTAAGGACTATAAAAATGCATTCTGGCTTTCCAAACAAGGTGAATTTTATTCAATTTGATTTTTTTCTCCCTTCATATCACAAAAAAGCACTGGAAAATGGTCCAAATTGAGTTAGTATTTCTCTATGTATCTGCTTCTGACCACAAGCTAATGGCTGTATTCTCTCAATTCAAAGAACCAGTCAAATGTTTCCATTAAAGAAATACAAAAAAGTAATTCTTATTTTAATAAACCTCAACTATGCATAACATGAGCTAACACACTTAGCATATAGTGTAACTCCTGAAATAGAAAACCTTTTCTTCCATCTCTTAAAATATTGAAGGAAGAGACTAGAAGGTGCAGCTAAAACCTTGGATTCTTTCACTTAAGGGACTCCATGTTCAATTTTTATTAAGAGGTGATTTAGAAATAAAAAAAGGAGAAAGTTAAGTCTGACATATTAAAAGAACACGCCACTGTTGAAGAGAGAAACTTAGTTAACATCAGAGAAGTCAAACCAAAGACTCTATATTAAAGGTTTGTGATTAACTTCTCTTAGTTATAACAGTACAACTTTTTCTTCATTTAAACCTTTGGGACACTTGTGAAACACCAAACAATAGACCTGAATCAAAGTTCACAGTGAGTCTTGCAGCAAAATCAAGCTCATCCAGACTCTCCATTTTGGTTACTTCTTACGTTGCAAGCATTAGGAACTCCATGATTTTCAAGTGGGTGCTATACTACATCTTTGACCACTAGCAAGCAAATTCACTAAAATACTCACTGTAAAAAACCCAATCCACCAAAGCAACCTAATGCCTCCTCTCTGCCTTTGACAGGTCACTGGAGTGTGTCTGGGTTATGTAGACCTCGGGTCACACAGTTCATGCAGTAGCAGCACTTCTGCTACAGCTTCTGCACACAGAACACAGGGGTCTTGCTGATCAGCTTTCCTCACCAAAACCAAACCTGAGTTTAGAGCAGAAAGTTCAAGAGCAATTTGCCAGGTTGAGAAAAGAGCAATTGCAAATATTTAACTTCCATGAGCTGTATTTTGCCTACCTTTTATTTCCTTTCCTATTCCATTCAAGGACCAAAAGAAAGGTTTTGCAGGTGCATAGTAATCAAAATATAAATTAAAAAATACTTCAGTGTATCTCAGGCTTAAAAAAAAATTCTTGTTCCTGAAGAGCTTTCAAACAAACATTCACTCTAGATGGCAGCAGAACATTACTCTGCCTAGACACACGGTATTATTTCAGAACAGAAATCTTAAAAAGGACAGATACTTAATCCAAGAGACAAATAAAAGTATCTGTACATATGATATAAGAAGTGTTTCCAGCAGTGATAACAGTAATACCGCAAATTTTCCGCAAAGTACCGCAAACTTTCTTTGTTTCAAGAATAGTACACAAATTGCTCTGCATCAGTAAACAGAAATTTCTGCATTTTGCACAGCGTCCATTAAAAAAATCTCTAACCTGTCCCAGAAATAGCAAGAAGTTACAGTATTGACCCAAAAGCTAGGAAAAATTAGCAATAATATACTTAACTGAATTATGACACTAGATTAAATGCACGCATCAATTAGTTGCATTCAACTTTGAAATTTTTACCTGTTTCTGTTTGCAAATTTTCTGATATTCGAAAACAATGCAATTTGCTGAAGTTGCGAGAAAACAACTGAACACAACTTGGAGGAAGAATCATATTCCTTAATCTTCCAAAGGTACATTCTGGTGTGACAATTACATAGCAAGCAGCATGAGCCTATAAACAACAGCATCAGTTAAGAACTTGTGATACACATAGAAAGTAAATTTATTTATAACAAACTATGACTGAAATTGTCACAGACCCTTTGAACATAGACCCTTTGTAAATCACCTTCATTAAATGAATGGCCCATCTTTCACCCTAGATTTTTATTTGTTTAAGTCAGGTTTTATATACCAATAATGGGGAGTCTTAGAATGTCAAGAAACTTTCAAGAATCACAAACCTGTCTTATTAAAAATGAAAGGTTTTTATACAGCTACATGGAGAAGTTTAAATTTTTGGCCTCAAACTCTGATCTTCCACTCCATGTGGATATTTACTGGGGGAAGTGGAAAAGGTGCACAATATTGAATAGTTTGAAAAGAGCAGTATCCTCTTACATAGCTGTACCCACTTGCAGACTCCAAGGTAAGACTGTTTTCAGCTTTATTCTGAAGGGTGACTGGACAGTTTCTGCCTTTACACTGTTGCAAATCTTCTGCCATTATTGAATACACATACCTTTATATGTATGGCCACACAGCATGTTACATTTCTTAGACTGTTTTCAAAGACAGTCCCTCCCACCTCAGAAATTATGTCTCAGATTAAAATACAAACCCCACAATCTTTCAAAAAAATTAAATCATTTAAATCATACCTGAAATACTGAATAACTTCTAGAGTTTTATTTTAAATCATTACTACATGGAGTACCTCATCTAGCCTTAAGTAGCAAATTAATGATTTCTTATATATACTTTTCAGTTCCCTCCTCATCTGGTGCTTTCACTTCCATCATATTTTAATGCAAGGTGGCATTAAGTGGATGGACTATTTGTTATCTGCACTGCATATTGCTTATCAGTGTGTGAAAAGGCTGTGGTTTCCAGAAGAATTATTGAAGGCTAGCACAGGAAATAAACATGTGTCATGTGCATGGAAAAACATAGAAACTAACAGCTTAAAAAAAACCTCAACCACACAGGTTAAGACTCTATACTGAAATAAGAGTAAATATATTAGAATGGTAAGTCTTTTACCTTGCAGAATTCATGATTTGAAAGAAATTCTGATTTAACACAGAGTGACTGCAGGCTTCTAACCATAGATCTGTAACGATTAGGCCCTGTTAAACTCCATTTGATTTACACAAAATTTCACTGTGACTTTGAGAGTTGCTCATTAAAATTACTATGAGGAGGATTTAAAAAGTCAGATTTCCCATCTAACACACATATATATATTTAAATAATTAAGTGTATTTACAAAGTGTATACAATATATATATTTATACAGTGTGCAAATCAATTATGTTTATATCAAGTGTTCAAATAAGCCCAAATAATTTGAAGTTCCCACAAATACATGCAGCAGCACAACATACCAGGATGCCACACCATTCACATCTCATGCCAGAGAGCACCTCAGAAGACCCACAGGTTTTCTTGCAAAATTCACAACGAGCACTTGAAGAAAGGTTTCCCTCCCTCCAG
>VWYP01030941.1:0-45237 GCA_013400435.1 Pycnonotus jocosus | reverse complement strand
AAAAAAAGAGTTCCACACCAGTTTTTGCAAAGCAAACTTTTATATGATGCTTGGGTTTTTTTTTTTTTAAAAAAAACTTATTTGGAGGTTTACACATTCCACAGACTTTTCAGCAAGAATCCAAAACCACCAGGAATATACCAGCATTTAAGTTCATCTAACTCTTTGTAGTATATTCTGAAGTCACATATGTCCTTTGCCTGCCAATAAGGAACAAAAATGCTTTGATAACTGGCAGCATGTGAAACTAAAGACCAAGACTGCTCCTTTTCCAGTCCACAAAATGCACAGCCACCTTCCCCTGCAGAGGCATCTGCACTTACATGGTCCAGGTGCCCATCCTGGTGACACTGCCGGCAGTCGCTGCAAGCAAACAGGATACAGTCTGTGTGCACATGTAGCTCACAAACTAAAAGCACAAAAACAAGAAAACTTCTTTAGGCTGGAAACCACAGGGATTTTCTGCATCTCCTTCCTCCCTCCCTTCAATACTCCTCCACTTCTCTTTCACACCACACTTTCTCTCCTTCATGCTCTTTACATTCAGCAAAGGCAGACAACAATGAAGCTTACCAGCACTGTTTTGTGTATTCCTTCACTTCCTCTGTGTTAGAGATGCAGCAAATACAAAGGAAAGGCTCAGCTAATTTTGCTCATAAGCAGCACTTGTCATATTTCCTCCAATTACAGCAAGTTAAATGTGTACAACTGCTCAGCTTTGTCTCACAGTTTCACAGAAACAGCTGCCTTCTCCAACATACCTCGGCCTGAAGGCTACTCTCATTCAATCACCATATATAAGGTAAATCACTATTTCATTGTCAAAAAAAAGGAAATAATTTTTTCAGACCACTCTCCTAGGTAAGGTTAACATTGCCTTCCAAAATATAGTAGGTACTATAGGTGGAAGAAGTTTTAGTGAACCCTGTAAAAGTTTAGGCAAGTTTTGGTTATAAAATACATTAATTATTTAAAAGCTGACTTGAAATATCAGATGTGAAATAAAAGAATCTGCAGTTATGCTACAAAGGATGAGTTACAAAAAAACCCCCCAAAACAACAACTAATAAATCTCAACACCTAGCTTCATCATTTCAAGAGTTAGAGGGTTCTCTATGGGCATGATGGACAAATATTTCTAAATACTTGTATTGCTCTGGGAAGACATCTGACTTTTCATCAAGTAAATGAAAGCAAGAGACAGGCATAGAATTTTTCAAATACTTTTTCATTTCTGGTCAAACAGGTTATTTCTCCAAGCATATAATAAAAATATGAGAACTGTAACCTGAAAATCGAAAGGTAGCAACTGCACATATTAGCGCATTATCTGAAAGTATATTGAAAATGTTACTAATTTACATAGAGAATACTGCCCAATTTGAAATCTCTTTGGACTCTTCCAGAGCAGAATTAATGTTGTGTTATTCTAACCCCACAGTAGACATAATTTACCATCACTCTGAAGCAAAGACTCATCACTAAGTCAACCACAAAAACACACAGGTCCCCATGCTCAGTGTCTTCACTGCACTCAAGAACTTCTCTCTGAGCTGTAGCAGAGTCCTTCCTTCCACTCACATCTTTCTCTGTTCACAGATGTAACAAGAATATTTTGCAGTTTTGCCAGTTCAACTAACCAGGCAAACTAGATGCTTTGAATCATACTCTTGATAATGTTAAAAGTGTCCATAGACAAAGTTACAGCTTCAAGGAATTTACAGAAGCACTGGGGGTTTTATTGTTAATTCTGCCAACATAGGCATTTGTTATACTTTGTAAGAACACAGAGGGGGTTTTACCCTTGGTTTAATTCACATCTTCTACTTCTAGCACGAGTGCTAGCCCAGAACTGCTAAGAAATATGTTCATGTAAATAGTGGGATAGTCATAGGAGTAAATCCCTTAAACTGTCTATCCTGGTGTAGGAAAGAAGATGTTTTTGAATGTAAAGACCAAATTAGAGGTCCTACAAAAAGAAATTTCATCTTTATCAGCCATTCTATGGTCTGCATAATTCTTTAACTTGTAACAGAATGACAATCTTCTGTTCAAGCTAGTTATGAAAGTTCTTTATGATTGCCAAAAAACCCAACCTGATTAATTTCAGATACATAAACTTGAGAGAACAGCTTTTAAAATGTTAACTGCCTCCTTCTCCAGTAAATCTGCTGCTCTTGGTCAATGCTTAACAGGAAACTTTTGTAAAGAATTCAGCACCAAAAAAAGTTTGGATTACTTCAAATTTTTTTTTACTTTCCATCCTTTCTTCTCAAAAACAAAAGGAAGAGCAGCTCTCACCATCATGAGTCCAGGCTCAACTGACACCAGTGAAATTTGGTAGCAAAAACAGCTATCCAAAGCAATGAGTAACTGTCAGCAGAATTTGGTGTCAATCTGTTGTCATTTTTACCAATGAAACATATGTATTTATTTCACCACACATTAATACACATGCATGCTCTTTTCTGAGAACATATCCCCTCCTGTGCACCCACAATATTTATGTGGGTGAAACCTTTCATTTCCTTTCAAGAAAGTTTATTCTATTTTAAGATATAAACACTGCAAAACAAGTGGTTAAAATTATTTTACAAGTACATTTAATGATGTCAATCATTTGTTTAGAAAAGGTAACTCCATCTTAATCACCTTTTTTATCTTAATCATGGCAAAGAGTCTAGGAAAAGTTCTTAGTATCAGACATGAACATCATAAACAAGACTAGATTTGTGGTATTAAGCTAAGTCATCGGAAATAAACAAAAAAAAAAAGGAAGAAAGTTCAATATCTCCATTTGGATTTAGAAGTTCTACAGCTTAAAACACCAGACTTCTAAAACAATTTCCATATGCATTTTTTACAGAATAAAAGAAGAATCTTGTGCATTTTATGAACTTCAGCTGTCCTTTTTAAGATGCATTTTAAAAAATTAGCAGAGAAACAAATTGTAGACTTAGGGGCATTCAGAGAAAAGGCTACAGAACAAGTCATACCACATAAAACAGTAAAACTGTCAAATCCATGTGAGGGAAACAATTCAGAACCTTCAACGAACCAAAAAAAAATTTCTGTGCATCAGTAATATCTAACAACAACATGCAATTCCATGCATTTCATGTTTACAAACACTTAAACAGAAACACCTAAAAAAATATTCCTTTATGCTTGTGTGCTGGTTTTGGCTGGGCTAGAGTTAATTTTCTTCACAGTGGCTAGTATGGGACTGTGTTTTGGGTTTGTGCTGCACACAGAGTTGATAACATAGAGATGTTTCAGTTATTCTTGAGCAGGGCTTACACAGAGCCAAGGCCTTTTCTGCTTTTTGTACTGCCACGCTGGGGAGGAAGATGAGGGACGTTGAGAGGAGACACAGCCAGGACAGGTGACCCAAACTGGCTGAAAGGACATTCCCTGTGACATCCTGCTCAGTATTTCAAGCTGCGTGCAAGAAGGAGGAAGGAGGGGGTGCTTGGAGTGATGGCATTTGTCTTCCCAAGTCACTGGGAGGTGTGAGGGGATCCTGCTGTCCTGGAGATGGGAAACACCTGCCTGCCCGTGGGAAGCTGGGAATGATTGCTTTTCTCTACTTGTGTGTGTGGCTTTTGCTTTCCATATTATACTGTCTTTATCTCAACCCATGAGTTTTCTAGGTTTTACCCTTCCAATCCTCTCCCTGATCCCACTGGTGTGGCAGGGACCCAGCGGCTGTGTGTGGTGCTTGGCTGCTGTCTGAGGCTAAACCGCAACAAATGGATACAATGCAAATGTACTAGAGTTAGGAGAGTAAGAATATGAAAGAAAAATTTAGAAAGCTTTAACTAAATTGGATCACTAAACTAAAGCTATTTGCAATAGTTAAGAGGGTATAACTAGTGATAACTATTTTCTTTTCAAATTTCTATGTTTATCTCATGGCACACAGGTTCTGAGTCTTATTAAGACAGATCACTAGAAAATTCCCCGTGGTATCTGTAGCTCACTGAACATCCTATCAAATTGTCCTGGTAACATGTCACATGGTGACTATACTAAGTGATATATTCCCTAGTCAGAAGAACAGTTTGATTCCATTATGCAACTCAACAGACAAAAGCAGAAACAGAAATACTGCGCCATTCTAAGTCCAAATGCCCTGATCAAAGATTGCTTCCCCTACACATACACCCAGAAAAATCATATTAAGTAAGACTTTATCTTTAGCAAAACTGAAATTTGTGAAGCAACCCAATTCCATGAAGAATTGGTTCTTCAGACTTTCTTTAAAAAAGTCCTCAGACTTTTCTTTAAAATAGTTCAGAGGTAATATTCCTATAAACCAGAAAATTCTATTTATCCTCACAACTGAACTGAACAACTAAGAGACATTTAAGACAAAGGAGAATTGAAGAGCTGTCCTACATCAAAATCAGTCACGTACTCGTGCCAACATGCATTTCAAATAAAAAATCTTGTATTTGGGTGATTTCTTTAATTACTGTTTTTTCAGAGAATCCATGTCAGAACACTCAGAGCAGTACTCTTTTGACAAATAGTATTGTCAAATATCTTTCTATTGAAGGTACTTCATCCTTATTACAAGTAACCAATATCTGAGACTAGTAACACAGGAAATTCTACATTCTTTTCTAGAAATATGAATACCTGATGATTCTCTGTATCAAAAGTTTCCACTGGAAACAGAAATAAATTACCCCAACAGGGTAAGTCTTTATTTTGCCATAATAAATATTTTGCCTCATTCTTTGCCCACCTCAGGCCGGACTCATTGCACACCACCACAGAGTTGCTCAAAGTAAGTTGGAGGAAAGATAAAAATAGCGTACAGGTTTGACAAAGTTTGCGGTTTATCAAAGGTGGTTTATTTATTACTCCTTAGTTTGAAGTACACCTTCCCATGACCAATGAACGGATAACAGAAAAAACAAAAATTTCTCAAGCACTCGAGGTATGCAGTGTAAGGAAACTGTAGGTTACTGGGTGACACACAGGTGGCTGTACAAGTAGAGTTTAAGTTACCTTCACATCGAAAGGCAGGTGACTCTAGGGACTTCCTGCACACAGTGCAAAACTTTCTTTTGTAATGTCCTGGAGGCCCAAAACAGTGTGCAACTGGAACCTGCCAGTGAAGAATGCATAAGACATCATCAATTTCAACTTCCAAAGTGTCAGTTAAAATTCATAGAAAATGCTTTATCTTGCAACAACAGGGCAGCATATACAATGTGAACTTAACTAAGCACAGGAATAAATAGACAGATGAATCATCCTTCAAAAAATAATCATACACAGAAATATATTTAAAATACTTTAATGTAACTGCTTTGTAAATTCTTGTGAATTAATATGTATTGGATATATTTTTAAGTGCTGATTAGCTTCTTGATGATTCACAACATGAATCCAAAGGCTTCCTTTGGGACCTACCTGTAATGGCAGCTGTTGTTCTAAGCATTCTTAATTGAATCAAGGACAATTAAAGAGTAATTACTGCACAGGCAAACAAAATACTCTAAAGACACACACAAGACAACTTTTAACACCTCAGTGCTGCCACAGTTCAGTGCTCTCCTTTCACTTCCTCTCTGAATACAGCCCGGCCACTGGCTGATCAGGTCAAAGGGATTGGTTGGTCTCCCCCTGCCTTATCCAAAGATTCAGAGCCTGAATGTTACAGAGATCCAGCTCCTGAAGCACATCCAGACTGAGGTTCCCCTTGACTGTAGGTTGAAAATGATACAATTTTCTCTTGCAAGAGCTGTCTGTACCAACAGTTTTGGCAAATGTGTTTCTTATTATTCACTCACCTTAAATTGTTGGGTTTTTTGCTTAGTGATTAATAATGAAGATGGAAAGTGATAGTACCAAAGCAACAACAGACAAAAAGAAGCAAAGTAAAGAATAAGAAACATACTTAAGCTTCAAACTCGATCTAGAGAGTATTCTTCCTACAAGATGCACAGCTTTGCTAAAGTGACATTCACTAAAAGGAACAAACATAACTGCATATTTAAAGTCCTAGAATCCAAATGAGTTTCACAAAAGTTTGATGTGATTAAGGTATTTAGTATTATGCATTCCACATGCTCTTCTTGCTATAATGAACACATCAAGTTTATCTTGTGGTTGTATTTCTGGTAAAAGCTGACAAACTATTATTTAGGTTTCAAATGAAATTAATCATTCACAGTAAAACTTTGGAAATAAAACTTTGGAAATAAAAAACCTTTGGACTTCAGATCCACGTAGTCACAGATAGCAGCTTTTCCTCTCAGATATACTGGTAAAAAATCCTTCAAGGTTATTCATCAGGATTTGAATTTTTCTCCTTGTATATTGAGGTTTTCCTGAGAACTATTAGCAACAAATCTGACACATACTGTGAATATAGAATTTGATGACCCAAGGAGTTGCTTCCAGTTATAAACACACAATTCCCACAATAATTTTCTGCCTCAGAAAGTATGGGGACAGTGACATCAAACAATCCTGTAATTCAAGTGTGAACAATGAAAGAAGTGAGATAAAGTTTTATCAGATGCAACACAAGGAGAAAAGAACAACACTGGAAGTTTTATCACAGAAAATCAGTAACCTCTAAACTGCAAAGCATGTGGTTCCTCCAGTTCTCCTCAGAATTATGCTTTGGAAGATAAAAGAGAACAAAGAGAGGTACGAAATATGTTTGTGTTACCAAACATGAACAGGATAGTGCACAGCAGCTGACCACTAAATCAGAGTCAGCAGCTCTCTGCCCCAGCAGACCATATCATCTGAAGGAATCCTTGGTCCCTGTCTGACCAGGAAACTGCCCATTCGCATCTCAGGCTCCCCACCAAGCTGGGCTGACAGGCAGCCTACAAAAAAGATTTCATATCTCCAATATGATATATAACAGCATTGCCTCTGAAAGCTTCAATTTTTAACTTTATGTACACGTTGGGGATTTAAAAATACAGCCAAACCACTCTTTCTGGGTCCATATCCTACTCCTACCAGCCCAACCTGAAATTTCATTCTCTGCAGCCCTCCATCTCTGACATAAAGTTCATAGCTGGCTTACTTTTTTTTTTAAATTTTTTTTTTTTTTTTAAGATCAGAATATGCTAGTCATATAATGTATGTTTGCAAAAAGAATATATATCCTTGGCAGGGGGGAAACTATCCTGGAAAGCGTAAGAAGCTTTAATCAAATTATCCCAGATTAAGTTTAAGGCTCATAATCCCTGCCCATCCTACTACTTCTTCAAGAGAAGGAAGAAACAAACCTCTCTGTACAGTGACATACAAGTTACCTGAACTCAAGTTATTGTGGAGGTAAAGTGCCAGAGCTGTCTTTTCACTCAAGCTGCTCCAAAAAAAGTTTGCTGGGAGAAGGCCACTTGAACAAAATTCATCCTGCACAATGAACTCATGTGCAGAAAGTTGATAAGAAATGGCTATGTGAGCACAACTCAACTCAGACACTACGACTGCGAGGAATACTGAAAAGCTCTGGTGGGATTTCTTCAGGCAAGCTTTTCTGCCCATCCCAACCTGTCTTCAGGTTTCAAGTGTCATCTTTAAGTTCCCTACCCCTGCCACAGCCTCAAGCACCATACAGCCACCCAAAGGAGAAGAATCCCCCCATGAAATCAGACACAGGGGGAGACCTCCTTTAGCTCCAAGGTGGTGAACAAATTGCTTTGTTCACCCAGCATGAGCATCCAACACCCACAACAACCCAGGTGTGAAACACAGGGGACTCTTCTTCTGGCCATGAGTCTGGCTATTTTGTCTTAAGCCTAGCTTAGAAATGCAGGCTGTTCAATATTGTCACAGGGAGGTTCTGCTGAAAAAAACAACACGTAAAAACAGTGTTTATTTTGGGAAAAATTGTGAGAAAAGACTTTGACAGAAGGCAAACTTATTCAGGGTCTGATTGTACTTATCTAGAAAATTCAAGGGAGAGAGACCAAATCTAAATTCTTCAGCTGTTCAGACCATGGTGACAATTGTTTGACGTCTCAAGTCACTGTCAAAAAGAAGGGCACAACTTGCTGATTTAAATATTAAGGGAGAGTGGAGAAGGGGGAAAAAAGGGAGGAAAAGGTTTCTTTAAAGTCTTTCTTACAAATCAAGCCAAAGAAACTTTGTTTATCATGAGTGGTCTTTCTAATATGCTTTGGAAGATGACTAACATAAAAGCAATGCAGAGCCTGATGGAACATGGGATGGGGGTAAGAGATGGGAAAAAGAGAAAAGGTAAAGAGCAACTACAACATAACAAACACATCAATTACATAATGTTTCTCCCAAGACATTCTGGTNTATATAAAAATATTTCAACTCAGACTAGAAAAACCAGTGAGACATAATGAAAGAATACAGAATGTTACATGCTATTGCCTAGCTTATATCCACTTCCCTAAGTACAGCAAAGTACAGAAGCAAAAGGTGGCCTACAGAGAAAATGTTAATAATTTATGAGAGTTTAAAACTGCTTCTCCAATCCATCTTCTTAAATTACCTTATGAAAACCACGAAAATCGATTTCCACAGAAAAATACAGAAAATTTCTTCTAGTAATATCATTAAATGACATCTAAGTGCCCTTATAATATTGATCAGAAGGGTATCAACAGAAAGTATAATGGTAACAAAGTATAATGGCATGATCACCAGAATGACTCTGCACTCAAGGACATGATATTCCTAGTTCCTGTTCTATTTCCTGCTATCTGTTAAGGAATGCAAGGCATTAGATAATGCAATACATATCTGTAAATGTTCCTATCAGCCTGTAGTAAAATTTAATCATATAGAAACTTAAGACTAAGATTCTAACTCCTTCAGTGCAATATGTGCAAGTGCACAGCAGTTCTGCATTAACCATAAAGAACCAGCAAACTGCTTTTAAAATCCACACTTTGGAAGAAAAACAAAGGACAGAATTGCTTTCTTTTGAGAGTGTCTTTTACGATTGTTCCTCATCCTGAAATGTCACAGGGTATCAAGCATGTGACCAACAGTATATTATGAATTCAAGTACTCTTCCACTAAGGTGGAGTCACTTTGTACAGGGTGGCCCAGTTACCCTCCAGACCCTCTGATTTGGGTGCAGAGTCAGGCCAGGCTGTCTTACTGCAGCCTTCAGGATGCCTCAGCAAGGTGAAAAATACAGCTCCAGGAAGGCCTGTTTTTCACCAGCTCAGGCAGAAGAAAGCTTCATCCTGAATCACTAGGCAAAGCCTTCCAGGCTCAACAGGCAATGAGAGAAATACAAATATACCAAATGCCAGTGCAACAGCTGCTGTCTTGGGCAGTCTTAAAAAGGAACTACCTACTAAAAGCTTTTCCTAGGTCTATGTCTAGATATTATTTTGCCCATGCATCTCCTCCATTACATCGGGGTGACTTGCACTTAGCATGACTTTGTGAAAAATACTAGAGAGATTAGGAAACCACAGTGGCAGAACCTTGAAGTAGTGTGGGGCTGAACAGCTTCCAAGAAGGAAAGGGTACACAGAAGGAAGGATACTAACACTCTCAACAACAGCCTCCAAAGGCTGAGTGAAAGGAATTTAACTTAAGATCAGCTTGCAGTTCAAAAACACTGTTGCATTTTAAAGAAAAGCACAAGAAGCTTAGAAGCAACCATCTTCATCAGATGCCCACAAGGGCAGTCACACGAGGTCATTCTCAAAGACTGGTCCCAACATAAGGCCAAAAGAAATTTGTTGATAAAAATTAAAGTGGTGTTTCTGAAACACATATGGATGTTTAGGTGTAGAAGCACTTCCCTATGTAAAGTTTCTCATGGTTCACTCCACCACCACCAACCTTTGCTCTAGGGAGGTGGATATGGTGAACACACTACACTACACCCCATGACTGTTCTGTCCTAGCCTAGACTATACCCTCTCTGAGAGAAGCCAACAACCTTGTGATTCAACTTTTGCCCTTATTGACATCTTATCAATTCCTTCCTTATTACTCAGTAATCACAAATAGCACTTTGATTTGTTTGAAATCTCTTATTTAGTAGCAAAATATTCCTGCAACTTGAATACACTGTGTGCTCTGGAATGTCCTCTATTTCTTTCACCTTTTAGGGACAATGCCTATCAACTACTCTTCACTTGTGTCCAAACTGACATTCTTGCTCTGAGCATTTGATTTATTGGCTGGTGTTTAAAGGCAATGTAAGTATGCATTCCATATGGTAGTTCTGAAATTAAATAAGAATACAAACTTAAATGGTGTCTCAATACATAATAGGACAGGAGAGACAAAATCAAATACTTAATTATAAACATTTTAATTGGGACTAACCAAGGGAATAAAGCACACATCTATATGCTATCCCACTACATCCAGGATTATTTTTCCTTATCTTACAGATCTCTGTGACAGTACATTTGGCCTTATATGCTCCAAGGTCTCAAGGATGCTTTGCAATGGATAATGCATCCCATGCTATTTCAAACCAGAATTATATGATACTTCTACTCAAAAGTAAGGCTTGTGTAAAAGCTTTCCACTGCAATTAAGAGCTGCTTGGCCTAATATTTTTTGTACTGTAAAGAAAAAATTATATGCAAAAGTCACTCACTCCTTGCTTTTATTGCTACAGAGGAAATCAATGTCCATGTCCTTTTATCAAGACAAAGATTAAGAATTAAAACAAACATAGTGACATCCCATAATGCTTCTGAAACTGAAGAGTCACTGATACAGCTGCAGAGCTCATCTGGGAGTTCAGATCAAGTTTCAAGAGAGCACAATAAACTCTCCTGAGTTTACAAACTAGGAGGAGCTAGCCCTTCCTTCCCCTAAACTCTGAGGTTCCACTTCAGGGAGATAAGGGAAAAAACCTTGGTGCAGTGCCAAGATTACCAGCCAGCAGTTTTAACCCTCATTTGGATTCTATATTATGCCATGTGACTGTCTCCAAGCAACTGCCTTGCTGAAGCAACACAAGCATGGGTCAAGTGCTGGAAAGCTGGAGAGAGACCTTCTTGACAGAGGGTGGTCAGTGCTACCCAGCAAGTGCCCAGATAAAATCACAGAATCATAGAACAGCTTGGGTTGGAAGGGAGCTTTTAAAGGTCATCTAGTCCAAACTCAGAAAACAGGGACACGTTCAATTAGATCAGGTTGCCCAACCTGGTCTTGAAGACTTCCAGAGACAGGCCACCTACCACATCTCTGAGCAACATGTGACAGTATTTCACCATCCTTATTGTAAAATTCCTTCCTTAAATCTAGTCAGAATGCATCCGCTTTTAGTCTAAAACCTTTACCCCTCATCCCATTGCTGTGGGCCGTTCCAGAAAGATGTTCTACTTTCAGATCATTGTTCCTGACCCAAATAACCATGCTGCACACAGCTGAACCCAGCAACCAGAGGAAGAAACTCAGGCCAGCAGACAAAGACAAGAGCAGAGACCCCTGCAAGTACCACAGCCTTCCCATTCCTTGCCCCATCCCATGAATGCAGCAGCTTTCCTTACAAAGGGAAGTTTTATTTTTAGCACAAAAAGATTCAGAAGGTGATAACGTAAACTAGCATTTTTCCATTCTAGACAACCTGGCTTTAAGAACAACAGCACACAACTAAGTCTCATGAACAGATTTTTAAATTTTCTTAAAATGGAAATGTTTAGAAACCATTGAGCAATGCACCAACACATCAACAAGGAAAAATAAGCACAGTAAATGATGAACATCACTAAACCATTCTTCATGTGGTCTCATTGCAATTTAGTTTTCCAAGAACAGTTATATAGAAAATACACACACACTTCTACAAAGCTGTAATACAGCTTCAATTCCAACCTAACAAGGGAAAACAAAAGTTCACATTTCACTCCCAAAAAGGCTTTGTTTTTATTGTTGTTTTGTGTGGGTGCTTGGGTGTGGACTATTTTTTGTCCTCCCTCCATTGTTTGTTTTTTTTTTTTTAATATGTACTGCAAAGTAGGTAAATACTTATGGGAATGTAGGAAAGAGAGAGTTTGAATTCGAAAAAAAGTTGCTGAGACCTTTTAATTGGAACAAATAATATACCCTGCAAACTTTTCGGAAGACTGATCCATGAAGGCTTGTTTAGAAACATCACGACCTGGATCCACTCTGGAATACTAAATGCAGGTGATAGTGATTTACAGTAGAGAAAAAATTTCATAGGTCAGCCTTAAGAATGAATTAATCAAGTATGATCTGAGGCTTCATGGAGTTGTGGCATGCTTGTGACTCTGTGGGCCTTTACTTGACCCTGGGAAGGAAACCCTACTGTCAGGAATAAAAGTTTGTACCAAACATCTGCTGAAAAATTATTCTCTGATGGGTTGACTTAGTATCAAATGACACACATTCTGATGAGCTTTAACAATTGCCATCTTCTCTAGATGAAATCCAGGCTAGCTAAAAAAAAAAACAAAAAAACCTCATTTCTGTAATACACTGAATATTGACATAGCTGAAAGAACTATCAGAAAAAAATCCCACCAGTGTTCCCTCCTACATCAGATCTTTTAATAAATAAATAATCTGAAAGAAGAGATTAAGAAAATAAACTTTCCACAAATTGTATAAATGACTGTCATTTGTTTTTCGCTGTGTTATATTTTTTACGCAAATGCCAAGTCTGGTATTTGCTTTGACAGAGCCTGCATGCAAAACGACGTCTCCCATATGGCAGACTTCACTTGTACAGCTGATCAGGATTAATGCAACTTGGATGACCACGTCAAGGAGGACATGACTGTCCAGAACGAACAGTACAACCCAGAGTTTTCAAAATAAAATCATTACAGCTCAAGATGGAAAATACAGAAGACTCTTTGCAGCTGAACACAGCAACGCTGAACTGCAAACAGTTTCAAAGACTGACAACACCAAAAAATAACTACCCTTGCTGTGCAGTACAATTTGTGTTTATTGTTTACAGATAAATCATAAGATAAAAAATTATGTTTTGGGGCAGATAGATTACAGGGACCGACAAGAGAGAAAAAACTTACACTGACGTTTACAACTGATGCAAATGGGGACATAAGTAAGATTAAATGGAGGATTTTTACCATATAAAAGCAAAGGAACAAATACTATTTTGAACAATGAATTAAATTTAGAGCAAATCCACAAAAGAAGCAATCATAAATGTTTACAACACCCATACTCTGAATAAAATTACTGTTTTCCAGCTGGATTTTTGCCATCCCCCTAATTGCCTTTGTAGATACCTATATCATCTGACTCACCACTCCTTTTGCTACAATGACTGATTGCAAGCATACTGAAATAGCAGAAGACCCTAATTCTTAATAGAAGCATTTCTCACTACCCACATGTCCCTTTACCATAGGTTCTAAGACTTACAGCAGTATTTCTTACTGGCAAATTTCTATTTGACCCTTTTGACATCTCTCAAGATGAAAGGTAAGGAAAGAGGAAAAGCAAAAAAGAGAAAAAGCAAAGTTTTGTGTTGGCAAAGCCCAGCAGTTTTATCACTTAGACAAAGCATATTGAAGAAAAACCAATGGGCAGTTTCTCTCTATCCAATCCCTGTAACTCAAACTGCTTATTGTTTTCAAACTTCCACATCTTACCCCTACACAGGCTTCCACAACCAAAAGGAACTTGTAAAACATTTTATGACACAAAGAAGTGAATCAGCTCCCCTTCATAGGTCTACACAATGGATTCCCATAAATGTGCTTTGAGTCAGCAAGGTCTGTGATGAAGATGGCTGATCTAATAGCCATGCCTCATTTGACTTTTGCCTGTGGCTCCTTAAGGTATTTGTAGTGTTTTACTACTTCTGTAGTAAATTTTTTATGTCCTTCTCCCCTTTTGTTCTTCTTCTGTTGTCCTTTCCCAAGTGGATAACACACTTTTTTTTTCTCTTAATGCCTTTCTCTTAATACCTTAATACCTTACTCTCCTCTTCTTAATACCTTAGTTGCATCCTATTATCTTCTTGATTTATGTTTCACACCCTTTGAATCAACCTCTTACACATAAAGTCTTGTGGGAGAAGGTCACAAGCCATCTAAAAGCAAGTACTTTATTACTTATCAAAATCAATTTTGAACTACTGTAATGAATTGAAGACCTGCCCTCTTTTTTCGGCTTTCAAATCCTATACTTACAATGCAACAATTTTATTCTCTAGACACAATAAACATGAAGCTTCTTAAAATGCAGCAATCAACAGAAGACAAACACAGCACCTTAGCTAGGCAGAGCAGCTTGATATGTAATAGCTGTAAAAAAGCTGGTGTTATACACAGTCCATCCTTATGACACATGGTGCAGTGTCATAAAGTCAGTCATTCCCTCCAATATTGCGAGACTTCCAGGTAATGACACACAGTAAGAACATCTAGTAACGTTTAAAGAATGCAAATAACCGATCTTCAAAGACAGACTATCTACAGCTGCTCATAGCAGACTTTTCAAAGGGAGTGTAGCTTTGCCTGTGAGCAGCTATAAAAGCTTCAGTGACGACTAATGCAATTTCTGCATTATGGTATGAAAAAAACCCACTGCTATACGGCACCATGTTCATTAGTGATAAATGTGTGGTATTAGTCCAAGAAAGAGACAAGCTATTATCATTTTACTCACCCTTACAAGGCTGGGAGCAATACATGAGCAAGGTATCTTGACATTCTTGAGGCACTTTTCATGGGACATGAAGTTGCAAACTGTGGAAATAAAACAAAAACCATGAGCAACTTTTCACAAGCAAGGCACTTCAAGAAACACAATCAAACAAAACCAAAATTGGAGTCAAACACAATTAGGAATACATCTTTTTAAACGCATTTGCTATCCCCCAGGTTTGAGAATTTCCACAATTGAGCCATGCATGAACTCCAAGTTGTTTTGCTACTAAGATGCTGGCAATGGAAAAGGAAGGAGAGTTTATCCCAGAACAGGACAAGCCTACTGCAAGTCATGTCCTCCCACATTCTCTCTCCATGAGCATCAAAATGAGTTCTTAAATTTCAAAACAGGTTTTAAACAGCATAAAACAGCTCTTTGATGTAGCCAAAGTAGAAGGACATGTTTGGAAGTGAATTATTCTACAAGCTAGTCCATGCAGAAATCTATAAATGCGAGAAAACAAAGTATTGTTACAAACTAAGTGTAATAGATGAATGAGACAAAATTCAAGGTCACCAATTATAGGCAGCTTTGAAAGTCAAGAGTAACTATTTCTTTTATTACAGGTTTGTAATTCCATCCAAGCTCCACAAAGCATGCTTTCAAGCATGACAATGTTTTAAAAGATCATTTCTCATGAAAGAGATATTTTCTACAGCTTCTTACAATGAATTTGCATTACATTAAGCTGTGTGAAGAAAACAAAGGATTCTTTATTTAATTCCCACCACCTCTGATTAATTAGGAACTAATAAGCCATGCAGCTAAAGATTTTGAGGCCTCTTTCATTCAGACTTACTCTCCACCAGTTCAAACTTTAAGCCTTGTGCAGATGCTCAGGTTCTGACCTCCTGAGTGGAAGCTCTGACCTTCTCCCAGTGCCTGGGCAGATGATCACTCATCAGTGGCAACTGTTGCTGTACACAGGGGGTTTCCCCCTCCCTGCTTTTCATAAGCACAGTGTACCTCTTCCTAAGTTTCACAAATATCTGACAACACCCCCAAGTGCTCCAAATTTCACATCTTGCAGTCCACTGTTGCCACTGACTGTATGCACTAGTGCCACCAAAAGCAGCCAACTTTGTCTCCTCCCCCTTTTCTAGCTCATTGACTTTTGATTGCACAACACTGCTTCTTCCAGGCCAACTGAAGCATTAAAATCCAGGTCCACTTCTCTAAACAGCTTATTGCCAGCCCACACAAAGTAAATTTTCATCTTGGTAGCACAAAAAGGATGACACCTTTCCTCTCAGCACTCATCTAAATATAAACAGTAAGCACATTTTTTTTCATTAATTTGCAAGTCAGAAGAACAACCACTGCAAATTGCTACTGTGTTCAAACATGTTATTCATCATCCATGGTTGAACCCAGAAGGATTACTGCACTGATGAAATAAAAAGGGAAGGAGCAGAACCAAATCTTCTGCTGAGTGCTATGAAATGTTACGTCCATCTCTAAGGTTTATGGCTGTTTCCAACCAAAGAGGGAAGGAAACAGTCAAAGAAAGGACGATTAAGTGGATTCTTGTAGCTGCAAATGGAGCTTGCAGTTGCTTAACAGATTTGGAGGTGATCTCTGTGGTGGACAGGAGTACACCACCTATTAGCACACAGGAGACCAAAGAAAGCCAAGTCATTATCCAGGCAGAGGAAAGATGCATCTCTTGCTCCAGAAAACAGATATGAGTCCACACAGAGAAGTGGTGAATCTCATCACTGATGTGTTAGCACGGACATAGTGGTAATACAAGGATAACATAATTAAACTTGCTTCTTCCTTAGGTGTCTGCAGTATTTCTATTGATGTTCTTAGGAAGGTCACCTTCCTGCAGTGAGAGCAGGTCTGTAGAAGCTACAGGAGAAAAGGGTCAAAGGTCACCTGCCCATTACCACCTATAGTCTCAAATTTGCCATTCACACCCTGAAGACGTTTATCTGACCTGGCTAGGTCGGGGAAATGCTCTCTGAAGGCAGACGTGTCGTGTCTCTGACGCAGAGAAAGCAGAGTAGGAAGCTTCAAATACAAAAAGGCAGAAGTCAAGAACTTCCTAAAGAGATGAGAGCTAGCCAAGGAGGAATCAGCAGTGACTAATGAAATTCAGTGAAATGACACTGTTTTCCCTCATTTTTTCTAGTTCAGAAGCAGGCTGGCTAAAAAGGAAAGCAGAGAGCATTGTGATGCAGATTGAGCACAGGAATTTTATGATCTGCAAGATGCAGCAGGCAACTGAAGTCTGCAAGACCACCCTCTCCCAGTGGCTATTAGATTTAAGTACACAGAAACTCACAGAAACTCAATGCACAAGTTAACCGAGCCCTACCCAAACACCTCAGGGAATTCAGACAACCAGCTGATGGAAGAGATGCTCCATGGACCTTGAGAGATGTTCTCTCCCTATTTAGACAACCCAAGGCACTACGAATCGCCATAATTTTCTCTTTGCACTGACAAACCCAGCAGAACATGGTCCTGCATAAAGAGAGTCACATATGGTTCAGATAAGGAAACATCTTATAACACAGAGAAACACATTAAGTCAGCAACTTCAGAGAAGCAGTAAAAGCAAACAGTGAATGAATGTTTCAGACAAGGAGCAAAACAGGAAGGTGCATAAAGGTTTTAATTTTGAGTAAATACAGAAGAAGACAACACAGAAAATAATTAGTTTCCTAAAATGCCAGCCAGAAAATTGAAGCATTTGCAAATAATCAAATGAAGGAATATCAGGAGACAAACAGCGTGAGATAAGCAGTGCCCAAACATAAAAAGTAACATTCTCAGTGAAAGATTTTCACACGTTTTTTCAGGAGCTACTCACACAACTCCTCCTCTGCTTGTCATGTCCCTCAGGGGGTGGAATTACTCCTACATTTTGTTTTTATTTTGCACATTCCATACAGAAAGAAGTAAACCCCAAAGGGCAGCAAACTGAAGCATTAACAATATTTTGGAGGGAGGGAAGCAGAATCCTACCTCCATATTAACAGTCCCAGAGGGTTTTAATTAAGTCTTAAGTTCTCACAGCTAGGAGAGGTTTTGTGGGTTTTAAGGGGTGACCTTTCATTAGGAAAAACAAGCCAGAAGACACTGTGTGTGAAGTTTCAGTAGATGAAATGCAAAATTCTGAGGAAAAAGCATTTAAAAGAAGGGGACAGGCTGATCTCTTTCAAGGATGAAGCTTTCTTGATCCATACAAACTCAGTGATGAGCTACAAGCAGACAAATCAATGGGCTGTCTAAGTCAAAAGAAAGCAATATCAATTGCAGCTTTCAGACACTGTACAAAACATTTACTTAAAGGTTTAGGGGGCTTTATGTGGTCTCTCAAGCACCTGGTCAAGCATACAGCACCAGCCATATTTAACAAGTTTACCTTGAGGCCTTCTGCTATTATAATTATTATAGTAATATTATTATAATAAATTACTTCCTTCTTGTGAAAAATTAGGTAATGCTAATGCTCAACAAGAAGCCATTTGGCCACTGGCCATCACAGTGCTCCTCCCTGTCCACATGGAGCAAGAGATATGGCTTTACAGCAGGCTCTGCCCATAAGCCATCACTTCTTGGGCCACTTTTCCTACCACATTCTGTTTGACTTGGTGTTTCAATGAAGATAAAAGTCATGTGTACACATGGCAACGCATGGAACGTACAACCAGCAGCTCTCCAACATACACTGGAAAAGAAACAGAAAACATCTCTATTCAGGCCTCCTCAGCCAGGCAGGACATAAAAGCTGGGAATCACTGTAAGTCATGAGCTGTGTAACACTTCCCAGAAAAACGATGGCTATTTATACCCTCCAATATGTCACACTTTTTCCACATAAGCATTTTTCTCTCTGTCCTCAAGACAGACTTCAAAGCAGAATCCAAAAGCAGGAAGAACAAAACAGTGAATTATGCCCTGTAGGGCCTCTAGCTGTGTACCAGTGCCCCATGCAAATGGCGTCTGGGTGAGAATTGCTCATGAAGTACCAGACACAATACATAATCTTCTCCACATTTTGAAAAGACCACTCAGTCCTGAGGAAATGTCTAGAAGGTGTTAAAAATTACTTTTGTTTCCTCTTTGGGAAAATACTCACTGTAATTCCGTTTTGGTGTTTTTCAAGCAGAAATCTATTTGTATATTTGTATTTTAACATGTTAGGTTTTATTTAATTTTTTCTTTTAACGTTAACACTTATGTCTAACTTTGCTGAACATTTCTATGCTGAACATTTTTACAAATAGAACTATCAAATTACTCTCCAGGGAGGAAAAAGGAATATCAACACAAGAACAAAATGGATTTGATACTCTCCTGGAAGGGTGATCAGTTCAACACGAGACTCACCATGGCTTCTACCCAGAGAGATCACTCATTTTGAGCTTAACAAAAGCACTTGAAAAGTAACTTGCAGTTCTTCCTCTAACACTCTGTTGTCTGGATTGTCTTCCTGCCAGTCACCTCCTGCCCTCTCTGCCTCAGGTTTTTATTTCTCAATTAACTTGCTCCAGTACTACAAGCAGCAGTAACAATATGCTCCTTGCAGCAATTCCCTCCTGCTGTCTTCATTGCAGGGTGCCACCACGCTTGGGTTTTGCAGCTTGTTAGGAGCACACCGGAGCGGCCAACATTATCATTGCCACAGCTGAGGTCGATGACTCCCGAAAAGAGACAGCTCCTGCGCCGGAAGATAGAGGGGAGCTCCTGCAGCCGAGTGTTCTCTCCAAGCACACCCTGTGCGTGCTGGCACACAGCAAACTCCAGGAACTCACAGGAAACACCACACTGCTTCTGCCAACTGGCATGGCCTGTCACAGACCCGCCACAAGGGAACGTGTCATGTTCTGACATAAAGTGACGGTACCACAGCTCCTCAGTATTGCCTGCACAACTCGGCAAATTTCACTTCGCTTGGCATTGTTTGTGACTGCTGTACCTTGCTTGCATTCTGCTCACTTCCACCAACTTCAACTCCCAGCAAGTGCCTGCCAAGTTTCTTCTAATCTTTTAATAAAGGTTACAGATTACTGAATGACCTAGTTGACTAAAGGGCTTATTCTTGTTTTTGAAACAAAACATTATATCAGTAACAAATGGCTTAGAAACTCAGAATTCTTTTTCCCACCTATGAGAGCACACTGTATTTTTCATCTTTGGAAAATTTTAAGTGCAATGCATTAAAGAACATATTCAGCTTACTAATGTGAACATAAATACAACTAAATTAAATGCAGTAATTTTCTAA
Source organism: Pycnonotus jocosus (assembly GCA_013400435.1). NCBI lineage: Eukaryota > Metazoa > Chordata > Aves > Passeriformes > Pycnonotidae > Pycnonotus > Pycnonotus jocosus. The sequence goes on along the minus strand of VWYP01030941.1, from coordinate 25,337 downwards.
GGCGTCTTGTTAAATGCAAGACTTGGAAGAAGTCCCTGTCTTGGAGAGTTTACTAGAATGGATGGCTTGATACATGTAGGAGTATTACATAAATGGAAATTCTCTACAATCTTCTACAAAAAGCCCTATAAATGTACACGAAAGAATTACAAGGGGATCAAAATAAAACAGAGAAACAAAAAGGTCACATTCAAGATCTAATGCTGCATCAGACACTCTATAGACTCTGCAGCAGCTCAGCCATCGCACAGACAGAACCAGCATGCTGATCTTATACTGTGGCACAGAAGTGGCTTTTGTGCCACTCCTCCTCAGTCTTTTCCTAATAATGTCTAGCATTCAAGTTGTCTTTTTTTGACAATTACACAAGGGGCACATATTTCCCTGGACACATCATTACAACTCTAAGATCCTTTCCTGCCTATCTGCAAAAGCTGACTAAAGACTAAGCAGAGAGAACTTCTCCTCCCCTTCATAACCATCATTTTACATTCAACCACCCCAAGCAATAAAATCATAGACTGAAATATACTTCTGTAATCCTCAGCAGCTGGTGTCATCATGAGCTCTCATCTCACTACTGGCCTTTACAGAGGAGGTTGTGGACTGTTAATGGAAGAGTTGTGTAGCACAATCCCCCACACCGCCACAAATCCATGCGCAGCTTTGACTGAGTTCACTGCTTCCCTCTATTGCTTTTATCTGACACCCAGACCCAGGCACGCAGCCAGTGTGTTTTTATTTTAGCATTTCACACATTGTGAATGCCAACTTTCACTTCCAGGGAGAACCTTCCATGCACAATATCTTTGTTTGTATCTGTTTTCTACTAAGATGCTCAGAAAAGCAAGGCTAAGAAAAGGCTGTGGTTATGGTTACCAACTTACTCTGGCACTAGACTTGCGTGGCCAGAGGAATGTTGTTTATATCTTCCTAAGCACATGAAAATTTTGTAAGATGAAATAAAATAAAGTTTCTACCAGATTAAATATTGAACAATTTGGGGTTTTATCAACAACAATTGTCTGCAAATTTTACAGGTTATCTCTTTCTAAATACATAATCTTAAAAAGGCTATTTTTAAATAAAGATGAAGCAAAGGCTGAAGAAATGTGGACAAAGTCCTCATCAGGCATCTAAAGCATAACTTAACTCCTACTCTGAAGTGTCTCTCTGTGCTCACAAGTAAACTTCCACACCCCAAGAATCTCGATCCTCCTTTTTCATATGACACAGCCTTCAACCTTTTACTGTATTTCACACATCAAATGAAACTCATCTGTAGTCACGCCCATTTTTCATCTGAACAAGTCCCAGCTGCAAGAAGCAACGTTTTCTGCCAATCAAAGACTGAGAGGTCTCTGAAAAGACAGAGCCCATGCCCCTTAACACTTCCCACCACACATTTACAGACTTAGCTGTAAACGAGACTGCAGCAAGTCACAACTGCTCCAAGCTCTGATTGCCACAAAGGGGTACACAAGAAGTCCAGAAGGTGTACACAGGAAGTCTAGCTTCCTACAGTTGGCAAAAGGACACGTACCTTGCGGCAGCTTTGGCCAGAGCCTGCATTGCTAGCAGATGGTTCCCAGAGCCAGTTGTGTCCTGGCTGCAAACTCCACAGTGACAAGCACCAACAGGATTTAGTTTTTGTTTCCCAGAGAACTGTTGGGATTCAGTGGAACCCCTGGGAAGCCGACAGCATAGGCATTTTTTACCTTACCACTCACCTGGTGCAATAGAGCAGCAACCTCTGCAACAAAGGAAGCTTGGCAGCAGTTTCCTCAGGCCAGAAGGATGTGCAGTGCAGTTTCAAGCCCTGTGCTTCATAGCAAGCATGGCTATATTTTAAATGCAACAGGTACTACAGAGAGAATAATGGCTCTTACCATTTACTCCAGAGTGGTAATTCATTCCAGCAGAGACTATTGAATTTCTTTTCAATACTTCCAGTAATTTTCTTTTTCAGTAGCTCCAGTAAAGAGAGCATTACTGTTAAACGTGTGCTACAACTACATCTGACTACACAGTCTGAAGAGCTAAGGTCAGATTCTCACATGCTGTAAATCAGTACGATTACTTTCAGTTTGCTAAAGCATAACAATTTACCAAAGCCAAAGATTTTTAACTTCAAGTCAATACACCAGATTATCAATTTGATCATGTAGCATACATCTTGCTTTTATCAAAATGAAATAATGAATTAAGGGTAAAACTAAACTCTCAAAACATTACCAGGCTTTCTGTAAAGCTTAATGCTTTGAACAGACAGCCATCAGTACTTCTAGCAATATAAATATTTCTCTTAAACAGATGCAATTATTATAAATCTTTGTTCCATATGTCACCAACTTATATAAGGCATTCAACAATCCAGAACAAGAGGAAGTATTTGAATTTGCCTACACTGCAGTCTTTCAAGTAGTAATTCTCACCCCTCCCCCTACTGAAAAAACAAAACCTCAAACAAAACAAGATAGTGCTCAGCAACTGAAAAAATAGTTTAAGAGCACTGTCAATCACTGCTAGAATATGAGAAAACAAGATGTTCTTTTATTGTCCCTCTTATTCAGTAAGAAGATGTAAATACTTGTTCAGTCCAGCTAATATCCCCAGGGTTGCCCCAAAACATCGTAGAGCCCTCTGCCTTCTGGTGGATCACCAAACCAAACCGCTTTACTCCAGAACCTGGAAGGGCTTCCAAAATTCCCACTTTGTTTGCCATCATTCACAGAGATGTCATAGCTTCCATTGTGGTTCTGCCAGGACTCATAGTCATGAAATTGCATCACTGGCTTATATAAGGAAGCTGTTGACAAGTGCTCGGGGAAGGAAGACGGGTACAGAAGTGCTGAACATGGAAAAATTAGTTTGCCCAGATTAGTTAATAAAAGTGCCCCCCACACACAAAGGCAAAGATGGCACTGCAGGAGGCACAGCTACTGCAGCATGCTCAAAAGATGGAAGGAGGAAGGACAACGGCCTGTAGACAGACAGAGGAAAACAAACGAGAAATCTAGCAAAGCCAGGGAGTAAACCAAAAGCTTCAAAGCTGTTATGCAAGACAACAATAACAGTCTCTACTTTCCAAACAATGAATCAGTAGGACTTAAAGGGCATATCAGCACCAAGACAATTCAGCCTAAGTCAATATAACTCTTTCAAAACAAAGTTTTATTTTGGTCAAAACTAAGTAGGTTATTTCCTCTGCTCTGTCTGCTCTTCCATTGCATGTGCCTGACATAACAGAAGCCAAAATACGTGTTTAATCTGCCTCTCTCCTTCAATGACTTTATCACTCCCTTCTGAAATTGTCCTTGGTGCAAAGCAGGCTTATTTTGCTCAGCAGGACCCTGTGTTCACTGAAGAGATCCATTGACAGTAAAAAGACAATAGCTTTCAGAAAATGTTCACTGGCTAATTAGTCACAGATTGGAGAAAAATACTTTTATTTTTTCTATCACAATGTTCTTAAATTATATAAAAACACTTACCAGACTGCTTATCCAGATAGGATCACTCAAGCTGGTGGAGGAGTCTTAATTTTCATGAGTAACTTAAAAGCAACACTTTCATTTTACTGGAAGTTTGTGGGCCTCAACTTTTACATTTGTTACACAGCTTTGAGCAACTTTTCCCTTGTAACAGCTTGCCAACACAGATGCATTTAGCTTTTTTGTTTACAACTGTGACCACAGGCTGGTCTGAATACTGTGACTATTCACTGAAAAGAATGCTGGATGCAGTACATGGACTTCACCAGCTTATTTCCCAATTCAGCAGAAACATGCAAAGACCTGTATGCAATATTGGTGTGCTCTCTCAGACAAAAACATAGCCTAGTTTAAGTTTAGAAGTCAGTTGTGCAATGCTCGCAAAATGTCACCAGGAAAGTTGTCACTAGAAGCTTTGGTCTTCCTAGAACATTTCAAACAATGGTGAGAGAGGAATGGAAAAATGTCTGAAATCTTTAAGAAGATTAGCATTAAAAAGACCCTCCTCTCTCACTGAGAGATTTTGCTTGTCTTAAAGTTCAATGAAACCACACTGTAAATACTCTTCTGCAGAAAATCCAAATGAAAACCTTGTTAAGGTTTTCCAGACACCTACCGAGTATCCTTATAGATCACCTGTATTGTACGGCTCTTGTCTCTCTCCAGGATTCTCTGGTGTTGTCAACGAGCCAGTCATACCTGCTTCTGCTTTAAATGAAGATATGAGTATATACCCTGTCTAATAAAAATGCAGTTTGCCTCTACACAATGTGAATTCCCTTGCACTTTGTATTTCCAGAATTATCTGCATGAGAATGTCTTCCCTTTATAGGCACAGATACTCCAAAAAAAAAGGTTTTGTAGTATCTGAGCTCTGTAACTTCAAGGCAGCACATCTGAATTCCTATTCATTTGTATTTCAGATGTGCTGGTAGAAAATAACAAAGTAACAAGAAAAGTGAAAATAAGACAAGCTACTTATTAAGGAAACAGATAAGTTCAGTGATACACTTGAACTGGCAATCATTTGGTTATAGTAGGTTTGCTTGAATTGTAGTAGCCTCACAAAGCACCTGGGCTACCTCAGCACTTCTCGCTCTCTCATCCCCAAGGCTGTAAATATTCTGAAGCCTACAACAAAGTATCTTGCTTCTACATCCTTCTAGTACTGTAAAATGAGTACTGGCAAATTAACTAAAGGAACCTCACCTGCCAAAACAGAACTCCCTCCATCCTCCCACCTCCTGACTCTACCCAGAGAAGGTTTCCTAGATCCTGCTAAGCTGGAAGAGCCAGAGCACCAACAGCTAGAGACAAAGGCACCTACACTGTATGCTCAGACCCATCAAGGCTTCGCACTCCAAGGAGAAAATAACTGCACAGAGAAGTTATACCACAGTAGAAAAACCAGCCATGCCCATTTGGTTAAGAGGCTTTTCTAAGTGATAACCACAGCCATCAGAAAATTTAGACATCCTACCTGTTATTTTTTATCTGGGTTCCAAACCTACCAGCTGTGTCTGTACACAGAAGAGGGCTCTATCCACTCCACTTAAGATGCTGCAGTCCACTCTCTTTCCAGTCTGTACAGTATGGCCAGTAAGGATGCGACCCAGATGAACATAGGCTGAGGTGTGAACAGAAAGAGAGCAGCCCTGCTGAGAAGCACTTGAGGATGGTGCTGGATAAAAAGCTGAGAAAACATGGCCAGCAGGTCCAAGGAGGTGGTTCTGCACCTTTACCCTGCTCTCATGAGACCCTGCCTGGAGCAATGCATCCAGCTCTGAGATCTTCAGCATAGAAAGAATGGATACATTTGAACAGGTCTTAAAGAAGGGTCACAGAAATTATCAGATGGCTGGAGCACCTCTCCTTTGAGAGGCTGAGAGATGTGGGATTATCCAGCCTGGAAAGTGACCAACTTAGTGAAGATTTTTAATACTTAAATGGGGCATAAGGAAGAGAGCAGGGCCCATTGCAATAGGACAAGAGGCAATACTCTTAATCTAGAAGAAGGTAGATTTGAACTGGATGTAAGGAAGAAATTTGGTATGATAGGGGTGGTGAAACACTGGCACAGGTCGTCTGGAGATGTGGCAGATGCCCCATCTCTGTGAACATTCAAGGTCAAGTTGAAGAGGGCTTTGAGCAACTTGATCTAGTTGAGAATGTCCCTGCTAATGGTGTGGGATGTGTGATAGTGTGGGGTTGGGCTAGATAATTCTTAAGGGCACTTCCAACCCAAACTATTCTGTGATTCTGTCCTGTGAAATTTTATGAGAAATGTGAGTTCTGCATAGACTTTACTTTTTTCCTCTTGAAAGACAGCTGGGTCAGACTTTCCACCAGTGAAATTAGGGCGAACACAGAATTTTAGAGGCATGCACTTTTAGTTACTGAACAGGTCCCCAATATTAAGAGTGTTTTCTTCTTCAGAGCGATGGAGGAAGATGACTAGTCTCAGACTGGCATTCACGTCCAGAAAGCACCAACACCTTCTCTTTTCTTGAAGATTAGGCCAAAGACAAGACAATGCCGTGGGACAAGCTGCTGGTCCACTGATGGAAAACAAAATCTCCAAGAGGGCTACGATATCAGGGGAGAGTTCAGCAATTCATCTCCTGACAATTCCAAAAAAAGAGATCCTTCAGAGGAAGAGGCCTCCCACTAACAATGTGAAGTTGCACAGGGAGCCTGGAGGGACAGTTTTTGCCACCAACGCTGTAACAGCAATAGACCATTGGCTCTGACTCTTCTCCCAGCAGGCTCCCAGTCATACCAGCTATCAGCAGTCTTCAGGGATGCTGAAGGCAGGAGTCTAAAAACAAATTGTCTCTGAACCACAGAAATCTGTCTGTCTGAGGGCAAACAATTGAGCACTCGAGCAGCTCTTCTGTACAGGCAAAAGGATAAAGGCTGCCCACACAAGCCAGATGTGAGATGATATAACACAGTTGTGGCTTTTTTCCAGGTTTTCCAGCCTGCAGCCTTTACACAGCTAGAAAGGGTCAATTTCAAAGGCTGACAGAAAAACCTCTGGTCACACTCCCTGCACATGCAGTGAAAGGCTATAGGTCCTAACAACCTTCAAAGAAGAAGGTCCTCCAATGACACCCAACTCATGGTTTCAGCAACATGCCATGGGGATAACAAAATCACGTACCAGATACCACTGAAAGCCTCTTGAAGACCATTCAGCAATCAGAAATTTCTCCAATTTATCCTGGCTCTGTCTTAAGCTGGTGCCTCTTATGTCTTTTGTTGCAGACTGCCCATGCAAGCAACTGAACCCCAGTTCCTGCAGCAGAGATGTGCCAACTCAGCAGCATGTGTAAATGAAATTGGACACGAGAGGCAGAGAAACATGAAATGGTTAAAAATTGAAGAACCAGGAAGATCCAGCCGGACCACAGAACTACCTACTGTAGGGCATGCACACCGGGGTCATACCTCCCTGCAGCTGTTGTCTGCAATAGCTTCTCCAAGTCACTGTTTTCAGGGTGATGCCTTACAAAGAGAAACTTTGTCAATTGTTTATCAGCACTGTCCAGCTGACTTACAGCTACTGGTCAAAACAAAGAGCTATAGCTTACAGCATTCAGAACAACACACACACACAAAAAAAAAAACCAAACCTACAAGGAAGACTGGTCCAGCTCTCAATTTAAAGGAAAATGCACTAAAATAATTTAACATTTACTGCAAGGATCCTTGCAACAAAAATTTCATCATAGAATCATAGAAGTGCTGAAAGGGACCTTGAAAATCATGTTGTTTCAACTCATCCCTCCATTCACCACACCAGGTTGCTTGGCAGACCATTCAACCTGGCCTTGAACATCTTCAAGAATGAGGCATTTACAGTTTCTCTGCACCATCTGTTCCAGCCTCTGGGCAAATAAATTATTCCTAACATCTAATCTAAAGATGCTCTCTTTCAGCTTAAAATCATTGTCTCTTTTCCTGTCACTATCTGCCCATATAAAAAGTCCTCTTCCTCCTTTTTATAACTCCTCTCAAGCTACTGAAAGCCTTCTTTCCTCCAGGCTGAACAATCTCAGCTCTCAGCCTGTCTTTATTACAGAAGTACTCCGTCTCTACAACCATCTTCATGACCCTCCTCTGGACACACTTTAAAAGGTCCACGTCTTTCGTGTGCTGAGGATCCCAAGCTGGATGCAGTGTTCCAGGTGGAGTTTCACAGGGGCAGAGTAAAGGAATAGAACCACCTACCTTGACCTGCTGGCCACACCGCTTTGAATGCAGTCTAGGATGTGCTTGGTTCTGGCATTGCCAGCTTGAGTCCAGCACTTCATCCATGACAACTCTCAAGTCCTTCATGACAGGGCTGCTGTCAACTGACTTCTTCTCCCAGTCTGTACTCTTGTCTGGGGTTGCCCCTAGCCAGTTGCAGCACCTTGCCCTTAGACTTGCTGGCTTCATGAGGTGATCAAGCCTAGGCACCCTGCCTGAACACTGCAAGGTTCCAGCCCTCACCCATGTGGCCTCCTGCACTACTACCACTCGTTACCCAGCACAGCACAAATAACTCCACACACTGCCATGTCATCCTTCTCAATAACAACTCAGATGTCTCCTACGAAAAAACAGTCTTGTTAACACTTTTGCTACATTAGACACACCTACGCCAAAATGCCTCCACACACATAAAAGGGAAATAACAGTAGCACATCTCCAACTTTGAAAAAGAAGAATTCAAGTTACACTTAAATAAAAAGGGTGGATCTTAGCTGAACTTAATGCACAGTAGGACATCATAAGCTGTGACAGAATTTTGGCAGAAAAATGTGATATTGACACCATTGTCTGGAGACTCTCACAGTACCCAAAGACTTGGAGACATTCTCAACATTACGGGCTGCACACCAGCTGTTCTGCACACCAGCACACACACCTGTTCTGCACCTATGGGGCATATCACCAGCGACACACAGAGTAAACCCCACATGTATCTCATGCACACAGGGACTCAGTGAGTTAGCTCTGTGCTCGTAGCAGTGGGGGAAACTGGGAAATTCCCTCCAAAGCACAAAAAGATGTTGACTGGACCAGGCAGCATTTCACACAACCCCAGTCTTTTCTGCTCCAGTGATATAACCAGGTTTGGAATCCCTCTTCTGCCTCTTAAAAATTGAACACAGAACATAAAAATATAATATAAAATCCTGAAGATACTAGAAGAAAAATCACTGCTAAGCTTAGCTACAGTAACACCCAAATACCTCCATAGCACAGTTCCAGTTTTTCAAGAAAAGTTGGATACAATTAAAACATAGGTCTCATTATTAATCTATATAATCCCATGATAAATTTTCTTCCACTTCTAATTTGGGTAATCTAGATTATCTAAGGCATCTCAATATTTCCTAGCAACACAAAACAAGGAAAAAAGCAAGACACCTCAGAGCTGCCATGGCAACCTTTACTTGTCATTCCTATAGGGCTTCATTTCCAAGATGCATCACATTTAGAAGTGTATAAAACTACAAGACTTGAGCAAAAAAACCCCTCAGACCAGGAAAGAATAGAGGGAAAACATGCAGAAAGCAAAGAAACAGAATCCTGTGCCAACGGGGTAAGTACATTCAGTATTTTCTCCAGTATGGTTACTACAAAGCTATTGACATGGTCAGAAAACTAAAGGCAAATGATTCACACAGTGGTGAATCAGGAAAACAAAAAACTCACAAGGCAATATTTCCAAAAAACAAACTGAAAGTGCTGATCTCTGTGATTTCTTTTTTAATCCTGATTCTTAATTTTATTCACTTCAAGTATTGTAGAAAGATTCCTTTTAAGAAAGCGTGAGGATTTTAGTTCCACCACTTAGGCTTGAGTCATTGATGAGATCAAAGATTATATTTATCCTGCATTAAAGCAACGGTCTCACATGTCTAAGATCATACAAAATTCATAGAAGATAAGTGTTTACATCTATCTGGAGATCAGAAGCCTGCAGTATAAGTTTTATATACCATTGGCAGATACACCACAACTTCCATGATAAAGTGACTCTGTCTCTGAAAAGCTATAAATCTTTCCCAAAGAGGGACCAAATTATATCAAGGCTCATATATCCATTTCAGTTTAGTGCTGTTTGGTGTGGTCTTTTCAATTGATCAGATGAAGTTCTTGTAGCACTTGATCTCAATTTACTATGTAGCATAATTAGCTGTTAATTTATGCACATGAATTATCAACATATACCGAAATGTTCTTAAAAGTTTCCCAGGACAACATATTTAAGAAAAAAAGTTACATTGAACAAAAATAAAAGTGAGAAAGAAAAACCAAAGAAATTTAATATATCTCCATTATGTTATGGATTTGCTTTTAAATAATCTGTTTGGTTCAGCTGAAGTAAGAGTGCTTGAATGACAAACACAATAGCATCAGGAAATCTCTAGGCATTTGCCAAACAGTAGCTATTCTGAAGCAAAGAGAATATAATAGGAACAGAATAACAGAGGTCAAAACCAAAATGGACACAATGACATTTGGCTATTTTGAAGAGTATTTTTAACAGTATAGTATTTTAACCTTCTACTTTAGCCTATTTTTTTAAAAAGGATTTGTCAGCCAAGGCCTAATAGTTCTAGCTGCTGTTAGTTAACATCTTCACATATGAACATGTAAGTCTGTACTTGATTTCTGCACAGAAATTGAAACAGGAATCTTTTAAGTTATTTTTGTTTAAGGTTCTATCTCTTCTTTCACAGCTCCTCATCTTGGAACACGTGTTCAGTTTCTCACTTAGCATCTTTTGCTTATAGAATTAAGTCTGCCCAGCATCCAGACAGAGAATTGGAGCATCGAACATAATTGCAAGAACCATTTTCAACCCCTTTTAAGACAAATAGACTGCAACTCTTTTTGGAAGGGCTGCTATTACTACCGATGACAAGTGTCAGCAGTGAGGGCAGACACTCTGCTCACACCTCACGTGCACACCTGCCAGGCACAACTGTTCCAGCACTGTATTATGCCTCTGGGACACCCAGCTGCATCCACCCAAAATCTGGGCAACAACTTGCAAAAGTGTCTTGAGAGTTTAAAATTATGTGAATATTTGTGAATATCTAAAAAAAATTAAATCAGCTTTTCCAGTACTCTGTATCAATACTGTTCTGACAAGAGGCTGAATGCGAAAAAGCAGTTTCTCCTAGGTTGTTGCTCAGCCCACACATTTGTTTAATTCTAAGGGATTCTTTTTATAGCAGATACATTCCAGGATTGCTAGTCCTAATCAGTTTCCCATGCAAATTTGTATGTGTGATGATTTACACTCACTCTGCCATCCTAACTAGATTCTGAAGAAAAACTGTCATCTCACAAAAAGCCTTTTTTATTTTGAAAGAAAGAATCCACAGTCTCAAATACAATCAGTTTTTTCACTTTATGTTGAGACCCTTCCTTCATGCCATCTCCATGCTTAGAGGAATCTTACCAATTTCCTTGTATTTATGATGATCCCAGGTGATGATCCCAGGCAAAGATCCCAACCACATAATGGTTTCAGCGCTGAGGAAGTACTTTTGCTTGAACTACTTAAGGAACTGGTTAGTGCATTATTTCTTATGTTCATTGGTTAACAAGGTGCACCAGTTATTATTTTCACATTCTGCAGAGAAAGTATTGCACAAAAATGAAAGACTTATTTCCTGAATTACAGCACGGCAAACCAAGACACTAAAAAGTGACACAATCTGCCAAGCAGAAAGAAAAGCAGTGAGAACTGAGATTCTTTTTCTGTGTATTCCTGCGCTTAAACTGGATGTTGTATTTCCTAGCCACCATAACCTAATACTACCCTCTAGCCTATTTTATCCCCTGAAGTACAAATTATTCAATAATTCAATAATCTCTTAGAAGAAAATCTGTTTAGCAAAATATTCAGAATGTCTCTAGTGCTTTGTATGTAAAACCTCCAGAGATGGATTAAATTGTGGTCAAATACAGCATTGTTTAATCAGTTAGCTGTTTTAGATCTTAAACAATGTTATTTTTACAATAGCAAGTGCCATGACAACTATATCATACAACTGGTATTTGAAAAGAAGCCAAGCAGGTGAGTGATACCAGCACATCACATTAATAATCCTAAACATATTTCCAAGTAAATTGCTGATACTCAATTTTTAACAGGAAAAAAAGAAACAAAGTCACATAAATATATGTGAATATATATGTATGAATATACACACTCCCACCCTCATTCTCCTAGAGCCAAGCAAATAAAAACACTTAAATAAGAACAGGAAGTGAAATGAGGGGTTGACTGTACTCTGCTGAATAACAAACCTCCACAAGTGAGACAACAGTAGGCAACAATAAGGAAGAATACTGTGGTGTCACACTTAGAAAAAAAAGAAGTGCGCTTCCAACATGTTCCTTATCACACTGTGATACACACCCATTAGGTTTTGCTCTGCTTGGGAGTGTTTCCTAACAGGCTTCTCACAAACTGAAAGTTACCATTAAATAAAAAAGCTAAAGGGGGAAAATTCAAAAATAACAGGAGCTGATCAGCATGTATTGTTTAATCCTTTAGAAATGTGTATATACTATGCACACAATCTGCCCTTTCCCCACTGGAGCTGAGTCAAATTAAACATATTCAAGTAACTTAGTCACCTGTTTTCTGTAAGTGTTGCAAAAGCAGTTTCACCAAAGGTACTTTCCAGAGCCAGCTCACGATGGATCTAATGGAACAACAAGTAGCCCAAGAGGAAGTCAGTTTGAGCTAACGAAATTCAGACTTAGAAACACCTCTGGAAGAAACTAGTGACATAACAAAAAAGTAAAGGTCATCCAGGGACAGCGTGTTTCAATGGAAATTCAGAGCTGCCACCTGAGAAGAGTGCTCCAAAATCAGGAAGAGAACCAGCTTTCTATGGAATACTAAGAAGTAAAACAATATTAGGGACAAGTTATAAACAGCATGTAATCAAAAAAGGAGAAAGCAGGCCAGCAAAGGCACCCTGTCTAGAGGGAACCCCCACAAAAAAAAAAAAAAAAAAAAAAAAAAAAAAAAAAAAAAAAAGAAAAACACCTTTTCNAGAGGCAGAACCTCTTATCCCTGGATTTATAATTCTGAGTATGGGTGGTGATGGTGGTTGGAATCAACAGAAACACTGGTTGCAAACTGACCACAGGAGAATGAAAACTAAAAACCTTGCATACTATTCCCCCTGGTAGCAAATATAGGATGCCCCACCTTGAGTTATAATTACAGCTAGGTAATTAACATCCGTTGAACATAGCAAGGTCCCTGCTGTAAAGCAATTGACCATGGAAAGTGATTGTTTAACGCGGTCATTTCACATGGAAAATCTACGACACTAACTAACGTTGTCAGGGAAACATTGAAATACAACTAACATCACCACCAGAAAAACCTGTTGAGTGCTAAACTGAAGGAGGACTGAGTAACCAGACAAAGATGTGCAAGCAAACCACGTTAATATAGACTTCTACATCTATAAAGAAGGAACACATGCTATCTCTACAGCAAGGGGAAGTGTTATCAAAATTTACTGGTTTCCAAAAAGAAAGGAAACCTGAAGCAGGAACTGCATTAGCACCCAGCAAATGCACACAAACATCACTGAAAATCCAAACAGGCAAGTGCTTCTTTACCCATTAAGTACTGAGGTCACTTCTGACTGAAATGCTGTACAAGTTTTAAACAAAATGCTGTTAAAGGCTCAGTTTTATGGGCAAAACCTTAGAGTTTACTGTCTTTTGTTTACCCAAAGAAATAAATAGTCAGGCATTTATCTCCCACACAACTTCATGAAAGAATGAAATCTTTTTAGATCCTTAGCACAGGACAGCAAAAACTATGGTATGAGGGAGACTTACCAGAGGAAGACCGAAAAATTTTGTGCAAGATTAGAAGGAGCCCAGGGTACTATCCTCGAAGGTGGCTGAGAAACACCTGAACATACTATATGTAAGATATATTTGATAAATGATCATCTAGAAAGAGAACCTGCAGAGCACCAGCCACGGCCACTTCACACCATGATGGGTTGATGAGCACCTTCCTTAGTGCTTTTGTCACTGCTCAACAAGTCAGACTGAGGCACTAACACAGATGATATATGAAAGTGCTGTGCAAGGCTTGGTATTGGATTACAGGCTTTAGCACTTTCTGCAGTAAGTTATTTACTACCTAATTGAGTTTCTGGACTGAAATCTGGGCTAATGCTATCAACACAAACTATAGCTTCCAGCTACAAAAGCTGTGTGCATTCTCACAAAGCACCCTGTCCTTTTCTCTGCATCGCTGATGGTGACAGCAATATTTTCCTCTGAGGCACTGTCAGATAGAGGCAGGGAAAAGAAAAGCATGAATTCTCTTCAGTACAAAATGGATTATCCTTCAAATCCAGACCAGTAAATTGCATTTTTCAATGTGTCAGTCAATGCTCTAAACATTTTTCTCAACATGTATATCAGCTGAACTGAGCCAAGTTTCTGCGTAAGGTTTTGTTTTGTGAAATTTTGGGGGGTGTCTGTGGAGGGTTTTTTTCCCTTTTCGGACAGTTTTTGTTTGCTACATCTAAGTTTTAAATGCAGCAAACTCACATTCACTCAAATATCTCAGCACCAAAAATCTTGTTGCTGCACAGAAAGGCCCCACCACCGACAAGAAAACCACTGAAGAAAAAAGGCAGCAAAGTCTTGAAAGTGCAAACTGATTGGAGGATAGAAGCAAAATTGTGTTGTGGTTTTACCTCTTTGCAGCTTTTACATTTAGTTCAAAATGCACCAAAAGCAAGCAAAGCTCACCACAACAAGGAAGAATATATTTTTCCTTTTGAACTGTAAGCATTATGACTCTTGGAGGAATCTCATATATCACTCATTTTCCTTCAAAACAGATCTGAATGAAACCTGTAGGGTCAAGGATGTTTCACATGTCTGTCTCAACAACAGAACTAGATTGCCCCTTGTCCCCTTATTCTCTGCTACTACCTCCATATCTCAACAAATGCCCAGCTTTAACACATGTTCCCTATCTGACTCTATTTTCTTAGAACAGCCTTTAAATTTAATAGACTGCATACAAAATTTGTTCAAAATATGCATCTGAAGACTGCTGCAAAAGCTGCCTGAACATCTCCAGGCTCTCCTAAATCAACAAGGAACAACATGGCTTGTCCTTATCTGGGACATGCCCATATAAATCACAGCAGCTTTCTGGCTGTCTTGCCAAATCTGAGATTTATGGCATAAATATAACTCAGATCCACCGTTTACATTTTATTCTGGAAAAGCTGTGGTGTTGTCAGCCAACATCTAAATCAGATTAAGAGAAACAAAGCTTTATACATCTTGGAATAAGTTTGGAGGTTCTGCTTAGAAGCCTGAAAGAAGTAATTTAAACCTCCCCTCCTTCCAAAATCCCTCCAACTCCTCCTCCAAAAACAAAACCAGCAAACAACGATACTGTTTCTCAAAATATTATTTGACTTAGAGCCTTCATATCAAGACAGGTGCCCTATCTTCTCACATACGACCAAGAAGTCCATCACTGCAGCTTCCCATAAATATTCTAATGAAATATATAGATATAAAAAACCTAAAAAGGTTAAACAATTGTAAATTTGCAATCAAACTTGCTTATTATTTAAATCCCCTATATTTTATCCCTGGCTAAAATAAACCAAACTGACTTTACATTACAAAGTTTTATAGAACTGGAAATATTTGTAACCCTCAAAATGTACAGATCCACAATTCTTCCAACATTTTTTTCCTTGAAGTGTTTCATGTAAAATAAAAGCACTGTGAAAAGAAATGTATTTATTGGTGGCTAAAACAGATCCCAAATTCCAGTATAAAATATCCGGTTTTAGTGTATGAAATTGGTCCTTCTGTGAACTACCAGTAAGAGCTCTCTTTACATTTCTCATACAGAATTCCTATATCTACTATTTTTCATTTTTAATATGCATATACACATGCACAAAACCTCAGTCATTTACACTGCCTCTTCTTTGCCAAGCCTGAGGAAATTTAAAACGTACTCAAACCTGAAATTACCATGCTTAGGAAAGCAAGAGCAATATAAGAGAGCAGTTTTCATGCTACAACTCAAGCTTCACTTATTCTGTCACACACTTATCAAAGGAAGTCACAGCTACAAGTAGCAAAGCAGTAAGAAATGTAGTTCTTTACAAAAGGTTTACAGAAAAGAGATTTGTCAGGGCAGGGAGAACATGTGAATAAACCACAGATGCAAGTCTGATTGACTGATATTACAATAAATATGTGCACAGATGCTTAATACCATGACATCTTCAGACCCAACTGGACACCCATTCCACACAGGAGAACTACTGCAATCCCCATAAAATTTCATTTGTAAAAATACCTTGCCAGCCTAAGCAAGAGAGCTGCAATTCTCCCCTGTGGTACCTTCAATCCCATACAAAGTGCTGGTGACAGAGGTCTGGGCCTGAACTGGAGTGGGAAACAATATCTCATTTTAAACAACCAGATTAGATACAGGACACTTTGTGCCTTGTATGAAGAGCATCGGAGCATCTCTCTTCCATGTATTTTTTTGGAATTTACAGAGAAAACCTAAGGATTATCTTGGCCTCTGATTTCTTACAATCAGAAATGTTTTGAGAATTCATTCTATTTTCCTGTACTTTTGCTTCACAGCTATGTAACCCACATGGACACATGCTCTACTGAGCAGCTGATAAGTTTACAGAAAACCTCCAAAATTTGATCATTCGCACATAGAAGATGCCATTCTCCAAGGGTCTACAGGTCAACCACAATTAAAACATAAATTCAGGTCATTTAGGCTATATAGCTACTCAAACTAATGACAGACAAGAGGGGTTTGCTTGTTTGGTTTTTTTTCTTTCTTTCCTTTCAATAACAGGCAGAGTCACACCATGGGCATGCTTGGTTCCCCTCAAATATTGGAAACCTTTTGTTTTGGTAATAACCAGCTTCAGAGAACATCAACACAGACAGCATCAGGAGACTGAACATCTGAACCTACAGATCTGGAAGAGTAACTGCTGCAAACCCACATGGAAAAAGGCACCTTGATGGCTTCATGTTGAAGCCTGTAGGTGGTTTATCAGAGTCCAAAGACAGCTGCAATTACACCTGCAAACCTAGAGTCTCTGCAGAGGAGAAAAAAAAAAAAAAAAAAAAAAAGTAGCAATTATCTACCATGTTTTTCAAGTCTACAGCAAACATTTCCTTCTCTAATAGCTGGGTGGGTTACTTTTTTAGCAGCCTGGCATTTCTATCACTTTCTAAAGTGCAATGATCAAACTCCATTAGTCAAGGTAAATATGACAAGGAGGTAACTATTAAATGGAATTTACTTAAAATACTGTTTAAGAAATCATATTAGCATTTATTAAATAGCTTGGAATTTGACAACAGCAGACACATGAGCAAATGACCCATCAGGTGTTTTTGAGACTTGCTGTTTAGCAGTAAGCTGTTGGAAAGACAAATATGACTCTAAGCATAGCCAGTTGAAAACAGAGGAAAGGACGAAAAACAAACAAAACCAAACAAGCCCAAAAGTCAATTCTTATTCTTTACCCAGTGGAAACGCTGATGTGCCAGGGTTTTCCAACACATTCTGAGCAGAGAATGTTAAAGCTAATGAAAACTGAGAGTATTTCCTCTCTCTTGTACTACCCCTCACAGAGGTGACTTGTTTGGGGTGGAGTTTTCAGATGTAAAAAGGAGAGTTTTTAAAAGAGATATTTTAACCATGCAGCTTGAAGTGGCTCAGCAGCATATGGTCATTAGATAGTGGTGCTAAGGATGCTTATCCAGAATTCTGCTGGAAAAGCTAAAGTGGAAGAACAATTCCAGAACATCAACTGCAGTGGAAAACTAGGGAAAAAATCCAAAGTGCAATTTGCAGCAACACACTACTTTTAAGTATGTTATACATGAGTTGGAAAAATAATTGAGACTTTCTTCTCCTTTCATGTTTTGCTAGCATTACTTGTTAATATTACCAAAACTATTCAGATCCTAAACTGGCAAACTAGCACCTGATTGCCCAGTCTTATGACTACAAAAATTAGCCATTTTTAAAGTCAGTGATGGAAGAGACCATAGAAGACTGGCTTTGTGCATTTTCGCAATGAAAGAAATTATCATGTGAGCTTAGGGCTTTTTTGCTTAGGATAAGTAGTGACCTTATGCTACAGAACATACAGAACGACAGAACAACACTTCTCTCAGAAAACTTTTAAACAAATATAAAACCATCTTTGCAAGACTTGCTTTGCATCACACAGGAACATAGCTTCCACCTAACTTAATCCTGACAATGACAAAAGGCAAGACCTATTTCAAGAACTACAGGGTACTTGTTCTACACCTACAGCCTTGTTAGACACCCACTCAAACAATGAGGCTCTTGTACAACCTGACTCTTTGGACCTGGCCTGGGAGCTGCAACCCAAGCCAGCTGGGCTGCATATGCTCATGAAGACATCATGTTTCGTGCTGTTTTGCTTGGGTTTTTTGTTGTTGGTGGTGGTGTGTTTGTTTTCCTTTAAAGAGGGACACAGAGATACAGTCTTTTTGCTATGACACCACAGGATTTTGCTGCATCAGAACAAGTAATTATTTTTGTTCCTTCCAAGAACATCAGCTGTGGCGTAGGCCAGCAAGGAAACCTAGCAATTCCTTTTCCCCTTCCTGGCGTAAGCCGAGGTTTAAAGGGTTGAAACTCCACACAGGTCTCAGGCGCTCCACGGGATCAGGCATTTCAGCAGGTAAGGGTGCCCCTGGGATGGATCCACTTTGAGCTGCTGGGGTGCTTGGCGGCTCACAGCGCATCTACCCCAGGACGGGCTGGGGCACTGCTGGATCACAGCACACACTGGTGTCACCACACAGGAGTGAGCAGTGACACATCTCCGATTCTACGTTATTTTTGTTAGGAATTATTATTATTAGAACTTATTTCTATGATTTTTAGTAGGAGTAGAATTTTCAGCACTACTGTTGTTTTCAGACTTGATTTTTGCAATTTGCGACTGTTGTTATTAGACTTACTATTACTAGAATTTTGATTACTACCATTAGATACTTCTTTTTGTGACGGAATGCACTATTTTTATTACTGTTTTTCAGCACTGTGCTTTAGTACTGTGGTTTTGCATTAGATTTTAAAATTAGATTTTAGTACTATAGTTTGTTGATACTAATCATGAATAGAGTTCTATCAGCAGTGGGCTCAGGCAATTTTTCCTCCCCCCCCCGACCTCGTCCCCGGCAGGTCCCGCACATCCGCCGCCGCCCCGGCAGCGCCTTACCCTCGCACTGGTAGCCGGCCAGCCCCCAGATGAAGTCGGTGCAGTAGTGGCAGAAGGTGGGCTTGGTCAGGGTCACCCTGCGGAACGCGTGGCCCGGCGGGCNCGGGCGGTGCGAGCTGCCCCCTGCCGGCCGCGCTCCCAGCGCCGCGCCCGGCCTGCCCTTCAACAAACACCGCCCGGGCAGCCCGGCCCGGTGTCCAACCTCGCGTTCTGAGGAGAAACTCCTCCTAGCGTCCGTCCTGAGCCCCCCCCGGCGCGGCTGGAGACTGTGTTCTCTCTCCTGTCTCTAGCTGCCTCAGAGAAGAGACCGACCCCCACCTGGATACAAGCTCCTCTGAGGGAGTTGTGGAGAGTGATAAGGTCACCCCTGAGCCTCCTTTTCTCCGGCTGAACAGCCACAGCTCACTCGGCCCCTCCTTGTGCTCCAGACCCTTCAGCATCTTCGTTGCCCTTCTCTGGACTGAGATAAGTCCTCCGGCTTCTTGTCATGAAGTTAGTCTGGAAGGTTTTGCTATCCCATCATCATACCATTTTAGACCACACAGGGCTCCACCTCACGAAGTTTTGTGATGATGCATTGGCAGAAGAAAATTATTTGCCATAGGTTTTGGCTTCTACCCTCAACATCTCTGACTTCATGAGGAAAGATAAGGGGTTCTGCCAAGTCTTTCTCCTCCATAACACAGGGGGGTTTTGTCCTTTGTTCACTTAACCTTCTCGTTGCTAGTTTGGAAAATGTTTACACACCTGGACGCTTCTATGTTGCTAGTCTCTGGAATAACTCTGATTCTTCAACTTATTATGTTGGTAAAGTACTATGGAAGGGGTAGGATGGGACAAGAAAGGAGGCTATCACTTTGGATTTTGTGTATATAGATGTATGCTGTCTGCATCTCAACTTGTCTGACTGGGTCCTTGATCTCAGCTTTGTTTTGAGAATCTCCACTGAGCTATACAAAACAACATCCAGGTACCTCCACTGAGCAATGAGAGACAAGAAAGGGTAGTTAAAATTTTTGTTCTTGGCTCTGATTTATCTATGTTTTGCTGAAGGGTGTAATAAACTGGTTTAATAAACATCTTATGTAAGAAATCCTTGTCCTGTAGACCAACAGTGAAGTTCTAAATTTTCTTAGCATCTTCTAGTCTCTACTCTTACTTTCCTAGTCTCTACTTACATTTCTGTGTTGTGAATATGAAAATAGTTATGATCAGAAGGATTTAACCTTTGCAAGGAGAAACAGTAGAAATAATTAAGAGACCAAAGGAAGCCTAATACGACTTTTTATGGTGGGAAAAAAGTGAGTAGTTGCATACATAAGCTTTGAAATACTTCTAATTGCTTCTACAAACATGATTCAGAAAACATATCTAAGATACTACAGACCTGTATGAAGCCACAGACATAAAAGAAGATAGGGAAGAGGGAAGCAGTGTGAAGCCCCTTTGTTTGAAGATGTGTGCCTGCTGAAGACAACAAATCAGTCAAAGCACACAATAATAGGTCCCGTCTTCCACAAACTCAGCCTTGCATTAGTCTTCCTAAAAATCATAGCACTCTTGGGACACATTTCTGGGCTCATGGGGAAGAAGACAGAGAGAAACAGCCAATACTGGATTTGACAATGGTCGGTGGTGCCTGACCTACCTGACTGCTTTCCATAACAAATCTGTAGATCTGTGTAGGAGGGAACACTAGTATAACCTTCACTTCGGCAAGGTTTATGATTTGGTCTTCCACAATATTCTTGTATTCAAAGTAGAAAGTTATGATTCTGTATGGGTGGACAACTAGATGGGTAAAAGACTGGTTGGATGGTTGAGCTCTGTAAAGGTTTTATCTTCTTTTCTTTTCTGCCAAGGTCAGGATGAATTATACTCGGGAAAAACTGAGCTCAAGTTCAGACTTGGAATGTCTAATATATCTTATCTATTTACTGTATTTAGAGTCTCACAAGCTGTGAGCTTAACTAGCAACTAGGGAAAGGAGGTAAAATGGAGTGCTTCTAACTGTTACCAAGGTTATTTAAGAGATAGTTACCTAATAACAAGGTGACATTTATATTATTTATATTTTTGACCCAATGATGACCACCCAAGGCACACAATGCAGACATTTTTTCACTCAATTAGGGAAAACTACCCAAACTCATGAAGAAGAAGGAAGAAGAAGGCAAAGAAGAAGGACAAAGACAACACCCAGAATCTTCTAGATTGACTCATATGTATTACTATACACTAAAACCCCAAATTTTAAGTTTCTAGGATTCCAACCTAGCTCAGCAGGTAGGAGTTAATGAGTTACATTTGAACTCTGCCTGGAGGCCCATAATGGGAGGACTATTAGAGGGGTCTCTCCTGGGACCTGGGCATTGAGCATGCTTATCAAGATTATGAGAAGGTGACCGAGAGCAGTATTGTCAAGTGATTACAATTTTGCACACAACATCAAGCTGAGGGAACAGTCATTACCCTGCTGTTTACAGGGACCTGAACACACAGGAGAAATGAATCATATCATAGAATCAAAGGGTTGATTCGGGTTGGAAGAGCTTTAAAAATTGTCTAACTCTTCTGCTGTCTGCAGGGACACCTTTCATTAGACCAATTTGCTCAAAGTGCCATTCAGCCTGATCGTGAACACATCCAGGGCTGAGGCATCTCCAGCATCTCTGGGCAATGTTTTCCAGTGCCTGATCACCCTCACAGAAAAGAATTTTTTCATTAATATCCAATCTAAACCTACTCTCTTTCAGTCTGAAGCCATTTCATCCTTGTTCTGCCAATACACACCTTTATTTATTCTTAAAGTCCCTAGAGAAGGACTTTAAGAAGTCCATCTCCAGCTCTCTTGCAAGCTCCCCTCTGTTGCTGGAAGGCTACAATTAGGTGTCTTCTCTAGGCTGGACAATCCCAATTCTCTCCAATTCTTTCCTTATGGGAGAGATGATCCCTCCCTCCCACCATCTCAGTTCCCTCCTCTGGACTCCAGCAGTTCCGTGCCCTTCCTATGCTGGGACCCCAGGGCTGGATGCAGGGTTCCAGGTGGGGTCTCAGCAGAGCTGAGCAGAGGGGCAGAATCCCCTCCCTCCCCTGCTGCCCACGCTGCTTTGGATGCAGCCCAGGACACGTTTGGCTTTCTGGGCTGGGAGTGCTCCAGGCTGGGTCATGTCCAGCCTCTCAGCCCCCAGCACCCCCAAGGCCTTCTCACAGGGCTGCTCTCCATCTGTGCAGCCCCAGCCTGTGCTGATGCTGGGGGTTGTCCTGACCAGGTACAGCGCCTGGAACTTGGCCTTGTAAAACCTCATGACATCTCCATGGGCCCCTTCTCAAGCTTGTGCAGGTGTTTCTGGTTGGCATCCTGTCCTTCAGGAATGTCAACCTCATCACTTGGTTTGGTGTCATCTGCAAATTTGATGAGGGTGCACTTCATCTATGAAATAACACTGGCCCAAATACAGACTCCTGAGGGATGCTACTGGTCACTGATGTCCATTGGAACTCAGATTTGTCGACCTCTACCCTCTGGATGCCACCAATTTCTTATCCATGTAGCAGTTCACCCATCAAATCCACCTGTCTCCAATTTAGACCGAAGGATGCTGTGGAGGACCATGTCAAATCCTGATAAATGGCATCTGCTGCCTTTCCCTTGGCAACCAGTGGAGTCACTCCATCCTAGAAGGCCCGCGGGTTGGTCAGGCAGGACTTGCCCTTGCTAAAGCCATGCTGGCTGTCCCAAATCACATCTCTGTCCTCTATGTGCCTTACAGCTTCCAGCAGGATCTGTTCCATGATCTTCCCTGGCACAGAGGTGATGCCCACAGGTCATTTGTTCCAGTGGTCCTCCTTTCTACCCTTTTAAAAGATGGGTACAGTGTTTTCCCTCTTCCAGTCACTTGGGACTTCACCTGACAGCCACAACTTTTCAAATGTCACGGAGAGTGGTTTGGCAATTGCATCAGCTGGTTCCCTCAGGACTCTAGGTTGCATTTCACTGGCTCTTGTAGACTTTAGGTTTGTTCCACTTCTTCAGGTAGCCATGAACCTGGTCTTTACTTAGAGTGGGAGAGACTTTGCTCCCCCAGTCTGCATCCTGCTGTTTGTCCACTCAAGAGATGTGGGGAGACGGGTTACTATTGAAGACTGCAGCAAAAGAAGTTTTTAAGTTACTCAGCTTTTCCATCAATTGTTGTTACCATCACTGCCTGTCAGGGGACACAACTTCTTTGATTTCTGAAAGAGCAGACAGGCAGCAGGGTGGCACTGTAGAAAAGGTCCTGAGTGTCTTGGTTTTCAATGAGTCAGCTGTGCACACTGGCAACAATCAGGATCAACAGCATCCTGTGCTGTGCAGAAGCATGCCTAGTCAGGTGAGAGAAGGGATTATTACTGTCTCCCCAGCACTACAATATTAGACTATTGCAATCAGGTTCCATAAAGGAAATTCATGACAAACAGCTGGAGCACGTTTACTGGAGAACCACAAGCGTGGCTAGAGGTTCATGCACTTATCCTGTGCAGAGAAGGCTGAGGAAGCAGGACTTACTCTGCCTGAAGAAGAGACAGTTTCCAGGAGATCTTACAGCACCCCTATAGTACTGACACAGGTTTCAAAGGGGATGGGCCAAGGTTCTTTATGGGAATGCGCACTGTGAGGACGAGACAAAGAGCAGAACTTCAAAATAGGTGTTCAGGCTGGATTTCAGGGGAAACCTCTTTACCCTAAGGGCAGTCAAGGTGAAATGAAGTTTCATTGACCTGCTCTGCCTTTCTTTTCAACATAGCCTGCCCTCTTGAAATGTGTTTCTTTTGTATTGAAATCGAATCGTTCTAATAGTTCTAATGTCTCTAATGTAATGTATCTGATACTTCTTTCCCTCTTAAGAGTCAGAGGCCCAAGATTTGGAAACCTGAAACTCATGCGAACAAGTCTTTCCTATGATCTGGGAAACTACCTTGTAATTGTATCAGAATCTGACTGTTTCAAAAGCCTGAGGAAGTAATCAATTAGTCTTTTTATTAAAAGGTGAAAATGCATTCAATTAACAAATAATTACATTACTGAATCACTTACCAGGGCAGGTTGTTACAGGGTTTCTTTGACAGAAGAGTGTAGAATGGTTGTTTTTATAGTTGAGGTGTAAATAAAGTGTGAAATTTTGGCTATTTTTTAACAACTGACTCTTCAGATACATACTTATAAGCTGTAACACAGAGGCAAGAATGAAATTTTCTGTGCTTTATATTCCCATCTTATCTCTGAGCAACCTGTACGACCAGTCAAAACAACCTAAACCCTCCAAGGGTGGTCTTCAGCCAAGTTTGCCAAAACATCTGCCAGCAGCCCTGGAGTATGGCAGCAGTTGAAGGCTAGGCACCCTTTCCATTTCATGTATGTAGCACACCTGCTGCCCTAGACAGTAGGAAAAAAATGAGGTAAAGGATTGTTACTGGAGCTGTCACATTCACAAATGTGATAATTCATTACAAGTGGTTTTTTTTTTTTTTTTTTTCTCATCCAGGAGTTGTTATTCAACAGACTGGTAATTGAAAGATGAAACAAAAGGATAAAACTACTACTTCTTAAGTATACTGTCATTAAAAAAAAAAAAAATAAAGACATGCCTCACAGATGAAAACAAATAAAATTCTTTGAGCATCTGTTGTCTTTGTTTTGACAACATTAGGAAAAAAATATAAGGACTCTGAAAAGAAAAATTACTTCTTTTTATATCCTGACAAACATTTTGTGGCACTTTGAATTCTATAACCTTATTAAACTCAAGTTATGCAACTCCGGGGCTGGCAATACAGGAAAATTGTCATTTTTACAAGTTTCTTGGCTTGGTAGAGGTGTATTCAGTAAATGGTGCAAGCTTTGCACCTTGGTCTGAAACTTTTGTAACTATGAAATGTGGAGTTGTGTTTCATGTCAGGTGAAAAAAGGTAGCCTATGTAGTTGTTGTGAAATGTGTGGAACAAGGCCATGGGACAGTTATAAAAATGAGTTTTAATAAAAAAAATGGAAAAGGCATGGAAAGAGGCTTTTTAGACAAATATTTTGCATGCTTGTAAGTAAATAATGTGAGCTTTAAAGTTCTCACAATACAAGTTTTAAGGGTTTTTTTTAGGCCTTTAGCATGTTGGATAGAAGAATGCAATCATATTATTATTTGCTTTGAAACAAAATTATTATAAGCTTTGGGCTGCTTTGTAATAAGAGGTTTTGAACTATACCTTTAGAATATAAAAGAGTAGTAGTAATCACCTAAATAAAAGAATGTAATGAGCTTATCTTAAGCTAAAAACATTAAGGATACTGTAAAGGAAAACTGGACACCATCATCACAGGTGCATGACCCTGGTAAGAGAAGCTAAACATCACCTTCACTGATTTATGATCCTGGAAAAGGAAAACTGGACCTCACAATCATAGATGGAGGGAAGCTAGACATCGCCATCACTGATTTACGGCCCTGGAAAGAGA
>VWYP01030940.1:0-61203 GCA_013400435.1 Pycnonotus jocosus | reverse complement strand
CAGGTAGTAACATTTTTTCCTCAGAAAAAGAAGTTATATTAAAAAAAAATTACCTCCAGTTTGTTTGGGTTTTTTTTTTTCAATCAACTTNATGTAATTACATTATTCCTTTGCAAAGTGACATTAAAATAAATCAGTGATAAATGATCAAGGGTTCTTCTTACTTCAATTATTGTATTTATATTGCACTTCTTACTTATTTGTTTCTTATTAAAGTTATTTTGTTGCTGGTGCTGGGCCACCATGAGCTTCCCCCTGACTTCAGTAATGATACAAATAAGAAGAGCTGTCTCTTCGAGTGGTTTAGAGCACTTGACAGTTACAAGAAAACCCCAGCCCTATGAAGGACATTGTAAGTGTTGTTCAAATAAAAGGAACACGAGACTTAAATCAACTACAGCAAATCAACTTGAACAACTGAAAAAATAGAAGTTACAGATAGTCCCTGTATTTGGCCCAAGTCTTTGTGTCAAATTAAAAAAAAAAAAATTATTTGCTCTTTTTAGCACAGAAGACTTGGGGGTATGTTGTTTAAACCTGTTAAAGCAAATGTGCATCCTTTGGGCCAGAAATGATGCCTCATGCCTTTTATGACATGCTGAGAGGACATTGTGTGTGAGGTGGTAGAGAAACATCTGAGGGGGAAGGAGTGTGTTCCACATAATTTCATGAAGTAGAAGGTTGAGTGACCAATAAGCACAGGAATCAACAGCTCTGCATCTCCTCCTGAAAACCACCTCATGGTATATGCTGCAGGAATGGAATGCACTATTATAGTGCAAAATTTATGGGTTGATAAATCTGTTCTGACTTAGAGGAATACACAAGGGGAACTGCCACTATCACTTGGACAATGCTGTGAACGTTACCCCTTTCAGTAAAACATAGTTTACGAGGCCCATGTGTATGTATGTGTGTGTGTAGGACAGGAATAGCTTGGCCTGATTTGAGGCACAGAGATTTCAGTTCTGCCTTAAACATTTCCCACAGAACCTGCTCACAAGTTGCTGCTGTTTGAGATGCCCCTGGCATGTAACTTGGCACAGCAGAGCTTTCAAGTGTACATTAAATTTTTGGTAGAAATCTGAAATTATGTTAAACACGATCAGACAAGGTGCAATTAAAGCCATCACGTTCCTGACGGTGCCCACCTGTCGTCAGTGCAATGACTGAGCAGCATCTCTGCCAGCTGGTAATGGCACTCCAGGATTCACACTCACAGCTCAGACAGGCTCCTGCTTTTGCATGGTAACCACTCAGAAATGAAATGCATGTCTGTCTCATGCTCTCCTTTTTTATCTCTGCCTCATTTATCTCCATTTTAAGAGCCAATAATGAGATGAATTAAGTGGTGATGCCCTTTCATTTTTCCTCATTAGGGTTGCTGGCTATTTCAGCCTTACCCCTGCTGAAGAATTACTTCAGAGATGCAGCCATCTTGCAATTCCTCTTCATTAAACTGGAGGAAGTAAAAGTATGTAAAAACCACATTGTCTCTGTTGTGTCAGCAGTCTGGAGGAAGAATTTAATGGTTATAAATGGGCTGTCTCTTATAAAAATTTCTCATATGTGTAAAGGTAAATACAACCTTACAGCATTGTATGTGTTTGGCTTTTGTTCATCTCTTAGAATGCCTAAAACATTAAGGTTTATTCAGACTTACTGATGAAAACTTCTTTATTTTCTGAATTTTAAAATGTGATAAGGGGTATTAACTTATTCAGCACAAGGAAGAATAAGAATCTCAAATACATCTCTACACTTTTCTCACATTTGAATTCCATTTCTGTCTCTATCACTCTTTTTTCCAGACAGCTCAAGAACAGCCATCTGACTCACACCGCTGCATTTCTGCTGATGCTACAGTTACACATAAGTATTCAAACTGGAGTATTTTCCTGTGACAAAGATAGTGTTTCACCAAAATAGATATTTTGGAAATAATGTCTGTTTGGAGAACATTTTTCTACAAGTCAGATGAAAAATAATATTTCAGCTTTTCAAAACAATGTTTTCAAATTCAAACCAGTGGTTTGATTCAATGAATCTTATGTTATTTTGAGTGGGTTGCAGTAAAGCATTTAAAAATATTAAAAGTTTTAAAAAAATTGTGTCAAAACAGGTTGGGTTTTTGGTTGTTTGTTTTTGGTTTGGTTTGGTTTTTTTGCATTTGTTCAGTTGTGGTGTTTTCTATAGAAATTCCAGACCACATTTATTAATAAAAAGAATTTTAAAATAATTGGAACAAAAGATTTTCTGAGGAAAAATTTTCACTGCATTCTTCTCACAATCAGAAGTAGTAGAGTCATGTATCACATTCCACTAAGAAAAAATACGTGTTATTTTAATTAGTAACTTTAGACCGCAGCATGTTCTTCTGCCAAAATGAAAAGAAAATTTATGTTTGATATTTGGGCTCATAAAAAATTATTTTGGTGTTGTTGTTCTAATATAATGAGAAAGGAATAATTTCTGCAGCTATGTATTCTGAAGTCTTTAAATAAAAGTACAAAATTAAGAGGAATATAATAGAATCTAGCATCTATAATAATTAACCCAGTCAAATGTCATGACATGTATTTCCATTTAGAGTGCCTTTGTGTCTGCCCCTGTGGATTTTTTCATACAAAAACAAAAGGAGAGGAAGCGATATAACTAAAAAGCAATGAAAGATCCTTCCTCCCACCACAGAGGCACCATGATTTTATTCACTGTATGAGTTGTAACGGGGACTGAGGTGCAGAGCTGGCAGTGAAAACTGCTTTGATTGTCCTGTCTTACAATGCCAATTGAGCAGTGGAGCTGTTGCCTCAGTCTACCTGGAAGAGGAGAATTTACTGACCCTGAAACTCCCTGTCTCCTTTGTTCCTCAGTAACTACTACCTGTTATAGTAAGCAGACACAACCATTCACAACCTTATAGGTCATGGCACAAGCTTTTATCTTTCTGCACAGAGAGCAGACTATTCTGTTCATTAGTGTCAGTTCAGGAGAAAACAAGACACTTCCTGTCATTACCAGGCAAGAGTGGAGCAACATGGCAAACCTGTGTCCAAATGGGTGCTGGAGCTCCACAAAGCTTGTGCCACTAAACCCTGCCGTGTTCACCTACCCATGAGTCTAGATGGGAGCACAGAAAACAATTCTGCTTTCCCAAGAAGCATTTTGGAGACTGCACACACTGACACTTCCAGGAGTTACTGCTGACCCTGTCCTCACCCTCCACAATGCCTCATGGACACCCCCCACTTGAGTTTAAAATAATGTGCTTGTGAAATAGTGTTCATTTTATTACTTCAGGATTCATACAGACTATCCTACCTTTCAGTATCTACCAGAAGCAAGAGAGATTATAAGAGCAGTTCCATCCCAAAGGAAGAAAAATAAATCCAGCCATTACTACTTTTCATTAATCTATACCATGATTATAAATTATAGGACTGTTAAATACAGTTTGTCAGTAGAATCCGTTATTTCATACCAAACATTATTTGCATATTTTGATTTCTCATTTATAACCACCTATGCTCATTCTTCACTTTTATTTGAAGTGTAATTCATTTGAAAGTCTATAACACGGATAAGAATCTAGTTTGAAATATAGACATACTTAAGCTTTATAAATTGGGACTAGAGCAGTAAAAAGAAACATCTAGCATTTTCTTCTTTTCTGCAAGTATACTCCAAAAACATGCAAAGAATTCACATACTTCAGAGCAGTAAATATAGTAATTTTCTCTGAAACTAAAGGACTGTTAATGGCATTACAAGACAAGCAATGCTGAGGGCAATTTTACAAAAGGCTGACTTTTTAGGTTTGTTTTTTATTATGTTAAATCTAGGCAACAATATTAGTCACTAACATTGATCACAACCACAAAGAAATACAGACCCATAAATTCCTAAGTCTAAATTAAGATAACTACATGATCTTCAGAGCTAAAATGCAGCACCCTGGGATGAATAGAAGTTCCTCAGGCATCCATGTTTCCATCACTAAGAAGAGGGGGGAAAAACCCACCAAAAAACCAAGGAAAAAAAATTCCAAACACTTACCAAACACTTCAAACACTTAAACTTCAATAGTTATAACCAATGACACCTACATGATTCTTGATAAAACTGAGCTCTTCATTCTCCAAAACAGAGCTAAGTATGTGAAACCTTTCCTTACCTTGCCCACAAAACCACTTTCAGCTGACACACTTCAAAATGCAGGCTGCACCCAACAGTAGATATTTTCTGGGTGACACTGTTACACTTTGCATGCCAGGCTGTCATCCCATAACGTGTTACAGGTCAGACTTACATGCTACTTCCAGACTTAAGAGAAGATGTAGCCGTGATGCCTGATGTATTTTACTGAGCAAGTTCTTCTCAAGCCTGCATTCCTAGCCAACTTTAAGAAAAAAGTGCCAAAATTCTTACATTTTCAGCTCACTTTGGGACTGATTAATTCCATATCTGTCCCATCCTACACAGATCCTGTTTGCAGAAGAGCAGTTGTCAAACTGAAATAATTTCGATTCTCTTATCATCGAAATTAACAAAATTTCAGTTAATGTAAGGGTCCACAGCAAGTTTTTCAGGTCTCTCACTACCTTGTAGAAAGTCTATTTACAGTAAATAAGAAGAAAGATTAACTTTGAGAACTTTGTTCCCATCTCTCAAAGATGCAATTAAAGCCTGATGAGACAAATGATTTTATAAAGGCACCTATTTTCTTTGATTATAAAGAAAAGCTGTCTGGCTGTCTTGGATCAAGATTATTCCGTTTCAGGTGACTTAAAACAGATGAAAGAAGGACCCATCGATGCTTTTGATTTTGAACTTCTGCTGGACATTCCAGACTTTGTTATAAAGTGGTAGCTGGCAGCTCTGACACATATATATGATCAAAGCAAGTACAAGCTGCACTGCAAAACACCAGACTGCACTAATCCTAGCAGCTAGGATGTCTGCTTCAGCTGAGTTTAACATGCACTGTTTCTGAACATCTTTGCAGAAACCTATATGCAGGTGAAGAAAGCCTTCACACATGTTCCCACAGTTGCCTGTCCCTGTTAACAAAAGCTGTCATCACCCTCACAGTAGCATGGAAATTGCATAGCAAAGTACCCATGGAAGATATTTTATAGACATTTCAAGTTCTCATTTAGATGTTCAGCTGTTTCTGTGCTGTTAAACTTCCTTTCTGAAAGGCTTGTGATGAATTAGAGTGGGTTCACAACAGTAAATAAATAAATAACTTTGTCCATTTAATGCAGAATTTAGCCCCACCATCCAGAAAATTGACCACTATGTTTTTCTGTATCCTGTCAGAAAACATGTAACAGAAGAGTATTCAGCCATGGGCAATAAAAACTTCTGAAAAGGTTTTTATGTATGATAAAAAGATACCTCACATGCAGTTTAAGGTCATTACAGTCTAATATTGGATACAATATTTTGAGTGCAGTGCTTGTCAGGATGAGTAATCCATTAAAAGAAGTAGCTTTGCAAACTGAAATTCAATTTTAAAGGCTGCAAGTTGCTGATGGAAATCAAAAGTAAGTAAAAGAGCTTGGCTCACAAGTTCAGATTATTATAGCATGTTTATTTAATTTCTTCAGCAGGTGCTGTGCTTATGTTTTTGGCTTTCTTCAGGCAAAGCACCTGCTTGTGAAATAAATAAATACAATGTGTCAGCAGCATGAGAGAGGCAAGCCTTCACTTCACTGGACTTTAACCAACATGAAGAGATGCCACTTATAATTTGAAGATTTCGTGCTTCTTTGCTCATGGTTTTGACACCACAATAACATCTTCCCATTCCACAACCCTCCACACTGATTTGGGAAATTATGTGTTCTTTTTTCTTCCCAACAGGTGGTAAAAAATTTAGGGTCAAGTCCCAGAAGAAGTGATCACACTGCTGATGAGTAAGGCAAGAAACAGGCTTTTCCTGAAAACAGGTTGCCAAAGTGTCTGAGATCAGACCATGCTAAATATTTGTCCTCCTGTGCGGCATGGCCAGATTGCCTGATGCAGTGAAAATGAAGGGAGGGAACTTCCCATAAACCTGTAGTTGATTTTCCTTAGGAAAACGTTGACATATAGAGTTCCCCTCCTTCTAGGTGATCTTTAGAGTCCCTTCTCACCCAAACCATTCTTTCTCCATCAAGGAGAAGCTATGGAAGCACTATGAGCACTGTGGCAGGTCTATGTCAATGATTAGCTTGAGTAAATCCTACTTCACACTAAGCCAAAATTTCTGCCTATCTGCACTTTCTAAATCCGTTTAGAGTTAAGCTTGGACCATGACACATTATAGGAATGCTTGAGGGTCTCCAAACCATTCTCCAAGCTTACCGTGAATTAGCATGGGAGAAAGCACACCAACACATTAATACACTCCTCTCCTCCTAAATAGAAAATGATCTCTAGGGTGCTTCATTCCATAAAAAATGCATATAATGTGAAGCAATGCCCACAGCAATCGAAAGAAGTGCAATTTAGACCACACAAAACTTCACAGAGCACCATGTGAAACTTTTTGAATATTTTATACAGATCAGAAGAAGGTAGATGCTAAACCAGGCACAAAGAGCAGGGCTGGCTGCTCTGTTTCTGAGTGTCCATAACGTGGCTGTGCTGGGCACCACTGGTTCCATCCAGATACAGTATTGATGCAGACTCCCCATCATGTCCCTAAACTCTGCAGGCAGAGAGCCCATGGCAACCTCTGCAGATAAGTGCCACTGCAAAAGGAGCTTGTGGCTTAGGTTGAGCAGGAGGGAGGGAAGGAAAGATGTTCCATAACTATTTGCTGTCTTTGCGGTGTTTCTGTGTTGTTTTTTATCTTTTCTCTCAATACATGAATCAGTAATTAAGATTTTGTTTTAACTGACAATAGACTAAATTGCAAGAAATTCCCCAAAGTGAACTGTCTGTTCACTGTATCTGTCTTTTTTTCTGAAAGCAACTCTGTAAACAGAAACTAATCACACAGAAATAATATGTTTTCAAGATGCAAATATCAAACACTTCCTTACGAATGATATATATACTTCAGCTAGCAACTGCATATGTAAGTTCATATTTTTACTAGAATGTAAAGGGAGGATATTCAGCAGCCCTCTACATTAATTTTTGCTCCTAGATGAATGATTCAGAAATATATTAAAAATAAATTTTCTTATGTCATTTAGTGTATGGTCATTTATTATTTGACACTCAGCATTCAGTATAAACGCTATTAAAAGTAAACTATCTTCAGCAGTTATTTATGTAAATGTAATTATCAATGGCCCTTGAAATTATAAGAATTAAGCATTTTACCAATATTCTGGAAAGGTACGGACCATTTATTTAAATTCATTGCTACATACTTAACATAAACAAGGTCATATCTTAAGAGTCTCTGGGTATTGACCTAACATAACTATTGATACTAATTTAAGAAAAATTCTCAAAAAAATATAAAGTGAAATTACTAGGATTTTAATTTAATAAAGTGTGCCTTTCTACCATTTCCTTTTTCAGGTCAAGAGATGAGAGCATAAACCAAGGTAGCTGGGTGGATTATATACATGTTATTTCTGGACAACAATTATTTTTCCAAGTTTGTTTGGTTTGGGGTTTTTTTGGTTTTTGGGTTGTTTGGGGTTTTTTTTGTGAATCTCTATGCACCATTATGATTAAACTTTTCAAGTACCAATTACAAAAGTGACACAGATCATTAGACCAATATATAATGACTTTTCATGACCTTCTTAACAGTAAGAGGACCTTTAGTCTATGCAGCATGTCCTCAAATGTCAAGTGGAGCTCATTTCTCATTCACAGCATAAGAATTCTGAAAATGTGTAAATAAATGTAAGGTAATTGCTTACCATAGTGATTATAAATGTTTGAAACAACAAACTGCAACAATTCCCAGTTTTCACATCTAAATATACATTACATTTAGGCCAAAGCATATGACTATTTTTGAATTCCATAATTACAGTATTGTAATGCATATGGGTGCACTGAGATGCAGGTGAATTAGCAAGGGACATACAATTAACAGGGCCATTAATCCTCATATAGTTTACGTTAAGTTCGGGGAGAAAGAAACACCAAATAATCCAACACTTCACCCTTGCCAGTAAGTGCTAGGAGCACCAAACATTCCTTACATGAGGACAGAAATATTCCATACACTTAGCAATATTCATAAGTTAATGATATATAAACAGTAAAAATATTAAGAATATTGATTTTATTCATTGCAGTAAGAATAATCAACTTTCACATGCATTTTATGTTCATAAATCATTCTGAAAACCGTGACTGCAACAGAAATGAGAGGCACAAAACTTAAGATACTATATTTACACATCGTATGAATACTTAATTGTAATTCATCCAGGAACAGGGCAATAATCACACCTCTAAAGTCTTGTGCAGTATACTCCATTAATAAACAATTCACATAGTTCTCAGAAATGTTACCATTAGGAAGTAAAACAGTTGGCAAAAGACAGTCTTATGTTAAAGTCAATTTTTAATTTTTTTTTTTTAATTTCAAAGAAAGAAATATTTTCCTTCTGAGTATGCATGGCATCTGGACACTACTGCCTTTACATAAAACTAGAGGGAAATAATAACAATGCCTTTGCATTTAACAATAGAGAAAACTAAGGATTTAGAAAATAAATACTTGGTGTGCTGAACTCAGCATCAGATAAATGCACAAATGTAAGACAGGGAACAACTGTCTAGATTCTAATGTGAATTATTTAAGGTTACAGTAAGTGACAATCCAAATACCAGATGATATTGTATGGTTGCAACATCATCCATGAGACTTGGTGGGCATCTTCAATACTTGTTATTCCTGAGCTAGGAAACTGGGCAGGTTTGCACAGTATTTCAGGAAAAACGTAAAACAGATGGACAGACATCAGCAGATATCAAAAAGAATTGTCTTGAAAAATTTGTCTATTAGAAATGGCTGAAGGAGTGCTGCTTAATTTAGAGAAGGAATGACTGAAGGAAGATGTATTTATGATAGATAGATAGATAGATAGATAGATAATGGACCTAAGCCTGCAGTTAGAGAGATGCACTTTAATTGTTGGGAAAAACTCTGCAAGAGTTAGGATGGTGTAATACTAGAATGTGGTGCCCGGAGAGCTTGTAGACTCATTAAAAAGATTTCAGTCAGTTAAACAGACAACTGTGAGGTATGATATAGCTGATCTTGCCTAAAGTAGATAGCCTCTTCAACCCCTTTTCCTCACATTTTCTTGTGGTTTTTTGATAAGACCACATGCAAGTTTAATATTGTTTCACAAGCTGGGTTCTTGCAATATTTTTCTTTCAGGGAAAACATTGCACAAAAAATGATAATATTTCTAAACTGTAACTCACCTCATTTCTGTCTGTTCTTCTAGCTGTCTCTGTACTAGAAAATAAAATTAGATGCATAATTTGAAGATTGTGAGGAAAAAATCGCATATGTGATCAGCAGGTATTTGTACAGCTAAATTCTCTGACCTTCTCAAAAAAGATCTCTGTACACATGAAAAATACTGGCCCTTGGAACGCCCTAACCAGGCTCCTGGAGACAACTCCATCTAGTACTGGTCAGCTTTGAATCAGGGACATGCCAGCAGTGATACAGAGAACAGGACAGTGCTCATGCCACAGCATGGCTTTAGTTTGCATATTTGAAAAGGTCTGAGTCCATCCGGCTTAAAATTTGAAACTTGGGAAATGTTCCAAATCGCTGGAGATGCCTTCTTATCAG
This sequence comes from Pycnonotus jocosus, assembly GCA_013400435.1. Lineage (NCBI taxonomy): Eukaryota > Metazoa > Chordata > Aves > Passeriformes > Pycnonotidae > Pycnonotus > Pycnonotus jocosus. Next base: position 51,425 of record VWYP01030940.1, on the reverse strand, counting down.
GAGGAAATCTCAAGTGCTGTAGTTAGTGTATCAAGTCCAGAACTACAAAAAGAGTCTCCAGGGGTTATATAACAGCTTTGACCATATTCCATTAGATGGTATGATGAGAAATGGGCTACTCTTCAGCAGTTTGAGACTTAAGAAATGCAAAAAGATTGTTTAAAGTAGTATTTTGTTGCCCATCATCCAAACTTCCATGATTGAAGTCGCAACTTGCAGGGTCTGAATGAACTTACAGATTTTCTGCTTTTCTTTATTCTATTTGTGCATGAAGCACACAACATACAGTGTTGTAGTAAGAAAGGATGTAGTTATTTCTGATGGTTGTTTCAAATTATTCCAAGAAACTTATCCTGATTTTTCCAAAGCTCATACAAACCTTAAAAGGAAATAAAAATTAGTTATTTTTTTACCTCAAAGCTACAACTCTGCACATGAATGACATAAGCCTTTCTTTATACATTCAAATTACCCATTAGATGTTCACTGCTACATTCATCTTTGTCTTTTAAACACTCCAAGGTGTCAGTAACTCAATATTTTTTATTATTTTAAAGTAATTTTCTTTGCTGTCCAAAAGAACCACAAGCTTAGTGATAAAGAACAAATTCAATATAAAAAATTGTATGTTTAAAGTGTATACAAATCTGCTTAAAGAAGATAGAAATTAAACCTTGTTACTGTAAAGTTTATAATAGACTACAACTTCATGAAGTTAAAATAAACTCTCAATATATACTGGCTTTCTCTCAGCATGCTCCCTTTTGTTTTCATCAGTGAAACATTTGTTATTGTTTGTCACTGAAATTCCACTTCTGATAGGATATGATAAGAAGATAAGCTATATAGAATTCTATTAGCATTTTATGTCTAATTTTATGTCTAAGAAACACTGAGTTTATCAGTGATAGTACTACTGTCATAATCATAGCTTAGATGATTTTATTCCATTACATATTTTTTCGTTGGAGTGCCATTCATTAGTGGTTGAAAAAGCATGCTGACCTGATTAAGAAAAAAATCAATAAAAATGCAATTATTCTTGTTCTGTGTAAGTAAAATCCTTTAATTTCTAAACAATATTGTGCTGTTGGTATCTAGATTCTTCCATTTTTGCTAAGGAATACATTTTCATTTAAAGTCTCCTAAAGCCATTTTTTTACCTTTTGTGATGAAACTAGGCCACCAAGCAGAACTGCAATAGAAGGGGTTTATTTTTTAAATAAATAGATCTGAGCTAAGACCGCAAGCTTCAGGTGTCATTGAACCAGCAATTGTTATTTGCTTCTCTGAACAGGAATATATGTCCTATAAAAATTATATCAACAGAGAAGCAGTAAAATATTTTGCTAGAAGCTCAAAAATGATTTTGAGGTTAGCTTTTGCTTGAAAAACAAAAGTGAGGCAATTGTTGAGAGATTAATGGAATTATAGTTCTTTAAAAATCAACAGTTTTTAAGCAGCTGCTAATTATATTCATGCATTGGTTTAACTCTGGCAAAATAGATAATAAATTACTTTGCTCCATATTCACAGAAATATATAGCAAGTTTACTCCTAGAATTTGTGTTATTCAAAGAGTTAACGAAGAACGAAAGAATTTCAAATTAAATCTGAATAAACAGATTAATACAAACTCTTTAAATAAGCAGATTCATACAAACTCTTCAAATCATGAAAGTTACAATAAACTACAAAGCAAAAGATTTCACATGAAGAAAAAGTTGAACTTCCTGGTGTTTTTAGAACTTAAAGTAGAGAAATTCTTTTATATTGAAATTGTCTTCCAACACAGGTTCTGCTTCTGCTGAGTTGTGAACAAATAGAAAAATGTCCAGATATCGTTGGAAAATTTTCGAGTTATGGTTATGAAATAGTAAGGTGATAAGCATCTTCCCGTCTTCCAATTTTATTTTTTTTTCCTTTTCAGCAAAACATTAGAAAAGTATAAGCAAAAAATTTAGCTAGGGAAGGTTAGCAGGAAGCATGTGTGGAAACTCAGTACCTTGTAGAAACAAACTTTGGGGGTTTTTTTGCCTTGTTTTTGGGACCATAGTAAAATGCTTGTTTTGTTTTTCAACAGGGAGCTTTAAACAGAAACAAATAGAGGCATAAAAGTTCTTTAAATCAATTTAACATTATAATTGGGGATTTGAATATTGGAAGATAAATGCTTAATTCAGGGGAAAAGAATCAGTGGAAGAATGAGTGTATAGCAAATCATAGCATCTGCAAATAGAAAACAATTTATTGGTTCAAGGAGACAAGTAAATTAATGCTCCAATTATGTTTGCAGAATTCCTTGGTGAGTAGTTCTTCTCATTGTTAGACAACCCAAAATAATTCAGTTTTGCAGAGTAAGTTTTCTAAGTCACTTGTGGGAATTTAACCATAACACTAAATAAGGCTAATGGGAGCCTTACAACTGATCTCTCTTCACTAGCACATTAAAGTTATTTACCTCTGAGAAAGGTTTTAGAGCTGTTAAGACCACATCTTCAGAGTGAGTAGACTGTAATGCAAGGATGCCAATCTACCCCTGGTCACAGAGTCACACATTGACAGAGAATAGTGATTTGTTTATCCAATTGCTGTCTCTCAGCTGCAGTCAAGGGGAAAGTTCACCTTAACTTGTCTGGAAATAAACATACCTTTTTCTGTGGGACAATGGCTTGTAAGAGAATAGAGATGATGCTCACTCTCGATCAGTTGCAGCTGTACTAATTACCAAAGAGGGGAAACAGCCTTGCCATTAATAGGTCACAGCTATATCTAATAAGAAGGGGTGTTATGGAAGAGTTATGTCTTAGCTAGGAAAGTATTAGTTGGAGTTTGCTGGCCATGCTGTGGGGGATAGAAAGGCATTAGCTGGTTGTGGAGGAGGAAGGAGGAGTCAAAGCTGCTTGTGAGAACTCACAGAGAAAAGGTATGAAGGTTTTACTGTAGGATAATAAATCAGTCAGTTTGTGTCCACCACCAATTTTCCATTATGCTTCCAGCTTTATCTGAAATTTTAAAAACTGAGCAACTTTTTTTATAAACGCATCTCATGTTACTTAGGTAAAAAACTTTAGAAGATTGGAGCTTCTGAAAGATTCCTCAGCATGTCAGCAATGATAAGAAAACTGTCATAAGTGTTTTTAATGCAAACCCAGAATATTTCTTCCATACACACAAATCCCAGATTGATTTATTCTTCAGTATAAAAACACTTGTATCAGCCATGATGAAAAACCACACAGAAGTAGTTGAATTCATTTTAGAGAAAGCAAAGCACAGCAGAAGTCCTCAAGATTAGAGGAAATAAAAGATGCCAATAGACTTTCAATATTTACTGCACAGGGATATATAAAGCAAGCAGATTTCATAAAGTCCTCAATATTCAGCAGCATGTGCAGCCTTGAAAATAAAAGGGATGTCATCAACATTTCTATTATTGCACACTAAGGCCATCCTTCCTATCCTCTTTCATTAAAGAGAGTCTAAGTTTGTCACACAGGTCATATCAACCACATTGTTCCACTAAAAAAGAGAGAACGTGGCCATGTTTTTCTTAGATCAGTTCAGAAGTGAACAGCTAAGAAACTTCCAAAACCTAAAAAGATGAAATGGTAAAGCCAACAAGCAAAGTACTAATATTGGTATCATTGGCTGTCTGATTTTTCTAATGACTTTGCTGATATCTGCACTCAATATTTGTGCTATCCAAAGCAAGCCTCAGAGCAAACTGCACTTTTGTCTCTGTATATCCATCTGGAATGCATCCCTCAATGGCTTTGCCATCTTTCTTCACTCTTTCCAAGTGGGCCTTTGTTGCTCTCCCTCCGAGGGGTACCTTTACATCTGCTTTCTCTAAGAAAACATGTCCAAAATCAGCCCTTTTTAAACAGGCTTGTCAAAAATTGTATATCACACAGAGCTCAAGGAAGCTGCAAGAGAGGCCCAGCATGCACATTTCCCTTCCTCACACCTTGCTCTTTGACAGCTTTTGGCAGTTACCCTCAGCACAGCTGAACCTGGTTTTGCTGCAAGACACAAGCTGTGCTGCGCTGCCTTCTAATAGAGAGCTCATAGTCCATTCACCCCTAACCATTCCCACACAGCTAGCATTTGTTAGAAACACAGTTAAGCTGTCCAAAATCAGCCCTTTTTACAAACAAACAAACAACAACAACAAAAAAAAAAAAAGAAAAACAAGAAAAAACAACTGTGTGGGATTTTTCCCTTTTACATCTAGCTTTGGAAATTTAAGGCTTGTTAGGGTATGGAGACTACACAAGGATTATACTCCTCTACAACCTGGGCATTTTTTTCTTTTCTTCCCATAAAAACCTTGACAATTCTTTGACACCACTCTTGTGGTCCATTCATCCCTTCTCCCTCTCTTGCACAAATACTCACACATACAGAGCCTGGTTTGAATTACTTCAATGTGCTGAGGAAAGCAAATGGTGAATGGAGGAGGGTTCATGGTACCTGTAACTAAACAGAATGCACATCACTTGCCCATTATCTCCAGTAATGGATGTTTACAACAACCTAGGGATGACAGCTTTGCCCACAATATAAATGCTTGGAACGTAAGCTGCTTTTTCATCTTCTAATGAAACATATTTGATTTATAAAATTGCTGAAGTGTTCCTAGCAATGATTTTCAGAGAGACTGAGATATTCCTGTTTATAAACAGCAGTAAGAATTACAGGGGACTCCTAACTGAGTGGAATAAGGTGATAGCGTGTGTCTTTTAGCCACCAAACCACATATCTTTCACTGTGTTTGTGTTCTTCTAACTACAAAACAATGGACTGAGAGGCATAAATATTCCTATCATAGAGAAACACAGAAAAAATGAGGGGTCAAAAATCAATACTCTCAGAGACAAACAATTGCCATAGAGGTGCACATGGTATTAATGAAGAGTGCATACTGATTTAGTTAATAGCACTGTTCCAGTAAACTTTCATAAGCATCAGTGACCCTGGTTTGTGAACTGTTCCGTGAAGGCAGATCCCAGTATCTCTTTGGATTCCTGTTCACTTATAAACGGCTTCTTCCATAAAAAGTATTTTAAAGGAGCAAGGATAACTAACAACAGAAAAGTTTTGAATAGTTACAATGTGAACTTTTATCAGACCATTAAGCTTTACTTCTCCCCACAGCTTCTGGGAATCTACAAATCTGTTCAAAGTCCAATCCTGAATTTGCAAGGAAAAGAGACTGATATTTTCCTGAAAATTCTTTGGAAGGTAGTTGCTCTTTCTGCTTGCATAGTCATAGTTCATAACTTCACCTTTTCAAGACAGTCTGTATTCTATTTCACACATCATTTGAATTCATAAAAAAATAAATTAGACTAGAAATAGTGAAGATTTGGACTTTATTATCATGGGTTTTTTCTCCTCTTGTATGAAACTGAGTGGTCCCTTAAAATTCCTTCAAGTATACTGAGAAAGGAAGGAAAACCTGCAGTATTAATGTCTTTATAAATATTGCTAAAATACAGTCATTTTTTCATCATTGAAATTGAAAAAATTTTGTCCATGTAGTCTTTTAAATAAAGCCAGCTGAATGAAAACATCTCAAATATAGATCTCAACATCACAGTCCAACTATTCTGTTTAGAATACCAATAATACCTGTTGCAATATTAATTATTAAAAATTAGAATTAAAAAAATTAATTTATGTTGCCTTTTGATAATATAAAGTTTTTTAGACTATATATGCATATATAATGTTCTGGATCTTCTTGTTAAATCTTGCTGTATTATCAATCCCAACCTTTCTTTTCAGGTGTCCACTTCTAATCAGAAAAGACAATGTCTTTACTTCTATTCAGGCAGGCCAGGTGTATGGAAAATTCAGTTTGCCCAAACTGTCTGTCAACAGACTGTTTACCAACATGCTTACGATGCTCTTAATTAACTTACACAGAATTATTTATCTTTCATTCGTACAACAAATTGGATTCAGCATTCAGCTAGAAATATAGTTATCTACAGGTGAGGTGGGTGTTTAAGATTCAATTAAAGTCAAAGGTAATTATAGTCAGCATATTCAGCAGACCAGACACTTGGGCACAGCTGTATTGCTCAAGTATGAGCAATGGCATGTCATCACATCTGACATCCTTTAGGGTGTACAAGACAAAGGAATCAGCAGATAAGACACAAGACCAAGGTGTGACCTGGCCCCAGGTCTGGACTAGCAGCAACCAGGATAGATACTGCAAATTGTCTGTCTCCAGTGTCACCAGTCAACTCCCATTAGCCAAAGGAAACAATGCCCCTTGCATCTTCAGTACAGAGGGGTGGATTTTTTCCAGGTACTGTTTTTTAAGTTGATATGTATTGAATCAACTTCAGAACTACAACTCTCTCCAGTGAATCTTAAAATCTGTTGAACTAGTATGATCTAGTCCTGTGTTCTGCATAGTCACTGGTGGATAATTAAAAGGCCAAACCACAACCACTGCTCAACATTTCAGCTGAGAGCAGCACAGGATGTCGCCAAGTTGACACTCTGGGACATATAGAAGCTCCCCTGAGCAGAGTGCCAGCAGCAGGGTCACACCACCTTTCTTCTCCCGCAAAGCCAGGAGTCTCCCTCCATTCTGCTGCTGGCCTTCTGAAGGGGAACTTGAAGGGCAAGGAATGCCCCATTGAAATCATGTCTTAATATGCAGGGAGAAAATCGTCTCATCCTGCTTTTAAATCCAGATAAACCTTGAGTTCACCTCTGCAGTTCATCTAAAAGTGGAAGATACATCCAAAAAAAAGCTCTTAAACTGACTTGACTTCAGATGTAAATCACTCTCTTTAAAATTACTATATTTCTTCAGTGATTCCAATGAAGTTTTGGCAGTCAGGTCCTCATTTATTGCCTTCAGCTAGGTGGGATAAATTTAACTCTCTTGACTAAAAGAAAATCAAAGATAATAGATGTTTTCTTATTTCTCCTTCCCCAAACCTGCTAGAATTTTTGAGGCGCCTGTTAGCATATTTTGATGGAGACTATGTTTCTGACAGACACCTGTCTAGTTTTCAGCAGCCTTCTCATCTCCATGGTTCTATGAAAGCTAAGTAGACTGACACAGAACAGGTTGCCAGTGTCTCGACAAAGTATGTTTTACCCACAAGCCTCAGAAGACAGTTCTGATGATTCCTCCAAGAGAATTTCAATTCTATAGCAGATAAATATTTTTGCTCATGAAACCATGTATTTGGGGGGGTTGCCTTGTCCCAGGAAAAATACTCCAATGAAATATGCCACCTCTATTAATTTTTTTTAAACTAAGTAATTTTAGACATAAGATTTCTTTGTAATATCAAAGTATCTACATATATACTATTTTTAAATTACTTTGATGTTTTTCTGGAAATCTAAGTTCTATCATTACAAAAGGATTTCATTTTTCGATGAAAATACAGCTTTGTGTTGAAGTATCTTGCTTTGCTGTTATTTACAAAAATATGTGCATTAGTGTATGTGAGTCTCTTAAATGTTTTTTTTTTTTAAATATGCTCATACAGAGATTTTGTTAAAAAAAAGGAAAAAGAGAAATGTCATGTACCATGAAAAAATTAAATTAACAGGATCATCCTCTTTTTGGAAGCAGGAAAAAAAACTTGAAGAATTTTCATTTCATTGAATGACTTAGCAAATCTATTAGCTGTCAGTGAGGTATATTATTTAGGACAGTAATTATTAAACAGATTAAAATTGAGAAGGCACTTTTTTTTTTTTCTAACAGCAGTGTACCAATATGAATTAAAAAGCCAGATTTTTTATCAGGTTTGAAGTACTGTGCTCCTCAAGTAGCTCCTAAAGTTTGTTCTCTCTGCTTGTAAGAAAGAACATTATTTAAAAGGCCTGAAGGAGCTCCAGCAGGGAAAGCAATGGACCAAGCAGATAGCACAAGGGATATTTTGCAAGACTAGAACTAAAACATAATTTCTCCTGTCATCAGTACAGAATGAGGGACAGAAGGAGGATTGTGCAAACTCTAAAAGGTTTTTCCATCCCTGTGTGTATGTGACTTTCAGGCTATCCATCTGCACATTGCTGTAGTACAAGAAAAGGGAACAGAAGTAGCTCCAGCACAACATGTGAAGTTAAATATCTCAGAGAGGGAAGCTGATTATATCTTTCTTAAGAGCATGTATACTCATGCATTGAGTAAACGCTTGAATCTGCATCACATGTTCAGTGATCAAACTGCTGTTGCCTTTCAAATGGTGCAATTTTTAGGAATGACTGGAGAAGGCAAATATTCATTTTTAATAACCCGCCATACTTCTCTACCCAGAGGCCAGGCAGGAGTGAGAGCATATCCTGCTGAACACTAAACAAATTACAATCTCCTCACTTCAAATGGTTGGTAATCTTACAAAACACACTTCAGAAAGTGAAAAAAATACAGTTCACAAGCAGGGCAATCTCCACTACCATTAGTTCCTTACTTATTAATATTTAATAAGGTATCCAGGGCCAGGAGGAGGAAGTAGGGTTGGCATGAACAGACAGAAAATGGAAAAATCTGATACATGGCATCAAAGGTCCCTGCTTCAACTGTTCCAGCTCCTCTGCTTCCCTCTCCCACAGCTCCATGTGTGTGTCCTCTAATAACTCTGCTGTGAATAGAAGGGAAATGACCCCAAGTCTATTCATTTCTTCAACCTTTAGAATACCAGGCCCCATTTAATTTATTTTTGCTTCTTTTCAGAATATTTTCTTGTTGGATGAATCATACCTGAATGCATGATACCTCATGAATTGTGATTAGAACTATCATTACAAGCATGACTGAACACTTGCTGCCAAGTAGACTTGCCTAGACTTGCAAATTCTTTACACAGGGAGGAGAGAAAGAAAAAAAACCCAGGACTATTTAACATTTAGGAAATAACAAAAATAAGCAAGCCTGATTCTAATGGTTTCTTCTATTTAACCTTCTATGACATTCCTTTTGTTGAGCTGAAACCGATCAGTTTTATTGTTTCAAAAAATGTCCCTGATCCACAATAGATTAATTCTTGACAGGTTTTACAGATGACAGGTCTGCATTTACTTTATCAATTCTTCATAATTTTCAAGGAAATTAAAATTAAAAAAAAAAAAAAAGAAGACAAATGTTTGTCATTTCTTCCTGTGCTTAGAGCCACCTTCAGAGAATTCCTCTAGCTCACTGTGGTGGGATTTTCCCTTTCCAGAGGCCGTGCAGAGCAGCTGTTTCCAGAACACTGCCCTCATTCTTTTCTGCACTATGGATGCTACCATATTACCAGGGAAGGAATTTGAATTTACAAATAGCTTTACCTGGGGAAAAAAAAAGAACGGATGAAAGTTAATTGGGATCACTCATGCTCAACAAATTTTATTTATAAATATGCAAAGCTGGTCAGTTTAAATTTCCATGGAAATTACTTATGAAAGACAGTGGCAATTACAGGCAGAGATGCTGGACTAAACCAAAAACGAGGTTTCCTCATTTTTACCAACAACTATGTTTCAATCACATTTTAAAATGAGATAAATGGGCACAGAGATTCTCAACCCCCTCAGCAGTGCTGTAAGTGTTGTTTGAAATGAAACTAACAAAGTAACTCTAGGGAAAACCAAACAGAATGGGATAATTCCCTTAAAATACTTTGCTAGAGACATTAATTTATAACAGAGGATGAATGGTGCTAAAGAAGCTTTATTATCATGGCAACTATGAATGCTATCTCTTGAAATCCATTAGGACAGCAATAGGTCAGCAATGTTCTAATTGCTAGAGATGAATTTAAAAAAAAAAAAAGAAAAGACAACTAAGTTCAGTGAAACTCATTTCTTTCTTTTATATTTCCTCCTTGATATTTCTCCTTTTGCAACAATTACCTGGTTTAGATATCCCTAACTGTGTATTTTCCAGCATTGCCATGAGATTGCAACCAGAGAGGCAGCTGGAAACGTCTTTAACAGCCTCATTCCAGGTTTGATCTTGCCAACAGTGCAAAGAGCAGGATGTAAGATTGTAAATCTGCAGGAGGAAAGCTGCAAGTATCATTCAACACCAGGAAGACAGAAATAATTTCTTCCCTTTATTTTTTCCCCCTCTCTGCTTTGTATACCTTCATATTGGTGTCTTTAACAAAAAATGATCCTGACAAGTGCAGCAACAGTAACGCATTCAGTCCGCTAAAGCTTTTTGTCTTTCAGAGAAAGGGAAGAAAAAGCCTCTGCTTACAATAGTATCTCAAATACCATAATAATAGGTTTCTCTGATAAACAGTATTGCCATGTAAAGAGCTGGCACAAGCAAACCAATGAGAATTAGGAATGCTATTGAAAGGACAGCCTTATTTTACATTTTGTGCTTCAAAGCAGATTTAGGTATGTGACTAAACATTATTTGCAAAGGGAATAAGTAGAGGAAGTTGGATCTGCTGAGTTAGACAAGCTGCCACAATCTGTGTTAACCCTTTAACCATAGTTCTAGCAAGACAGACATACAGGTAACTTCTACACTCTCTTTTGTTTCCTATTGACAGTAATCCAATAAAGTTGATTTTAGCTCTCATCTGTATTTGTATTGGGTTTTGTATTGGGTTTGCATGGCCAAGCTTTGGTAGCAGAGGAAGATTGCAGGAGTGTCTTCTGTGAGAAGCAAACTCAACACAGCTTTATAACTCATGGATTCATCAGCATCTTTCAGTACCTTCTCAGAAAGGACCCTGCAGCTGGAACACACAAAAATTATTAAAATTGCTGGTCTGAAATTTTCACGGGGACAAGCTCACCTCCAGCAACCATTTGGAGTGCAAAAATGCACTTCAGCATCATCTGATCTAAAGCTACCTAAGCAGTCCATAAATATTTCCTATTCTTGGCTGCATCCTGAGGAACACTGTCTGTGATTTTACAGCCTTGCTTTTACTCTTCAAGTTCAAACATAGTGCAATGCCTAATGGACATTATCTCTGGAACAGCTACCTTCACACAGTATCTTTTCATCAGTTGTTCTCAGATAAGTCCCACAGAGCTTAAATTTACACTCATCAATTTTTGTAGACCATTAAAATCTTTGGTCATTAACTTGTTGCCTCCAGAGATGCTATTGAACTGTTTTTCAAGTGCTGGAACTTACCCTCCAGGTCTGTAAAGGCAGGAGCCCCTACTGAGGATAGAACACTGCCAGACAGTGAAGGTTTCAGCTGTTTAACTTACTGCCTCAGCTGACGGTGCTTGCCACCAGGCATTCTGATTAGGTCAAGTAAGCAAGAAATCACACTAAAATAACCTGGCTCAAGAATAAACCTCCCTCTTCTTTCCTTTAGCAGAAAGAAAAGGTCTGAGCCCTGTGATAATGGGACCCTTCAGTTATTTTTGGCTGTGACTTTCCCATTTTGTTTTCAAGAAATTAGTCTTTAGTTTGAAAGCAGCTCTGGGAAGAGTAAATATCTTCTATTGGAACAACAAACATGGAGGAAAACAGAGAGACAAGCTTTTGGTCTCAAAAGTGTCTCAGTGCCCATCAGATCTGAAAAGTGAAAAAAAAAAAAGAGTAACTGTTCCAAGTGAAAAGAAATTATGTTAATCAGATAATTGACTTGATCAAAACCAGAAAGGTAAGAAGATGCTAGCTCAAATGAAGCAGAGGTAGAAAAGGAGTTTTAGCATCAGTATTAGAGGAACAGGCTAGCTGGAAAACTGTATAGGTCATTAAACCAATGTCTTTAATCAGTCAATTCTTTTCAGCTGCAAGTAGAGCTAAGAATATTGGTCTGTGGGTTCATCTCTTGAAGGTAGTCTGTAGGACTCCTTAGGGAATCAGGAGTGAGCAGTCAGAAACAATGAAAAATACTGTCCTACTGTTAAGTGGCTATTTCCATCCTTTACAAATTGCCTGAGTGAGCTCATTTTAGCACACAGCACTCATTTAACTGCACCCATGTTGCATTCACAAGGGCATTTGTTCCACCAAATGAAGTACACCACAGATTGGGTTGAACAAGTCTAGGACCTCTAGATTTTAATGCTTTTGGATTTGGGAGTCTTATTTGTAGTAACTGGGAAGGGTGTTTGCATTGGTCTGACACTGTTTAGTTCCATTTAGAGTTTCTTGGGTGTATGTGAGTTTATTTCTGAATATATGATTAGTAAGGCAGGGGATGGTTTAAAAATTATGAAAGGAGTCATCATCCGACACTACTGAAGATAGAATCTGCTAACAGCGTTTTTGGTTTTTGATTAATTGTTCTGTAGCCTGGAATGAGATGTTCTTCCCAAGGGTACATAGTTTGCAGGGGTTTCTTGCACTTATATATAGATAACACTCCCTTTGGCAAACAAATGTCTTGTACTTTCTGTATCTTTTAAAGTCAAAATGAAAGACGCTGCTTTTGAATTATAAATTATTTACTTATAGTAGAGTATTATCCTGAATGACTCAGGAAATTTAAAAAAAGATACTGATAAGGAATTTTAGAAACAGTAAAATCTGGTTTCAGAATGATTGAAAGTTAAACTGATTCCATTAGAGAGATTCTATAGAAAACACTGTGTATCTGTTAAACTTAGTTTCTGCTAGTACAGAAACCAAGTTTCTGCTTGACAAAGTAGAGTTATTAGCAGGCTAATGAGGGACTATAACAGAGTCTTTACACCTTACCAGATTATAATAGCTTCCCAAATGTTCTCTGTGCATTAGCATTTAATAGGAAGAAACAACTGGATATTAATGGAAAATAAATCTCATAATCACAGAAAGGATCCTTTCAAATGATCATGGCAAACTGGGAGTGTTCAAAGGAAGTTAATGTTAATCTTAACGCTTAGCTTAATCATGAGCAAAAACTGAAAATGGAAAGGTAGAAAAATTTTAGGAGAAGTAGTAAACAGGGTTTTTTATATGCTCCATTTTCCAGACTATTGAAACCAATGTATATTGAATGAATGAATATTTACAGTTATGTGGGATTTTTACCTAAAAAGCCAATTGAGTCCAAAAATTATTAAATTAATCGTAGAGACTTTTATGACATGATACAAATGTATATGAAACTAATTACAGACAGATTTTAAGAGTACTTGCTTTCATGTCATGGAACATAAAAGTTCAACAAATCATAGCTTACAAAAAAATAAACAAACAAACAAAAAAACACCCAAACAAATAACATCCCACAAAACCAAACCAAACCAAAAAAAAGTATCAAAAATTAAAAGCAATGGATGATTTCATTGTTCTGCTTTGCTTCTGTGTGCAGTTTCATTTTTGCCTGTTGATCTGTCTTCGTCTCAGCTGGTAAGTTTTCTCACTGTTACCCTTCCTCATCCTGCTGGAGAGGGGAGGGAGTGAGCAGCTATGAGGGTCTCAAGGTTAGCCCAAAACAGAACTCTGACAGAAAAGGGCAAAAGAGATGCCCCATAGTGGCAGGGTAATGGAAATAATGACCTAAATCTTCAAACTCAGTATTGAGGTTGTCTAGACTATGCAAAGACAGACAGACACCCTCAAAGTGCATTCAGAGCAGAGAGCTGCTTGAGGGACAATTGACATGGGTGTTTCCAAACAGATCTGAGCTATACATAGCTCTATACATTTATCAAGGAAATAACATGTCTTCTAAATCTGTATCAAAAATAATTCAAAGCTTTTATAAAACACTAGGATACTAACGAAATCTTACTAAAATCTTGAGAATTAGGGATATTTCTGAAGTCCTGTGGTATTACAGGCAAAAATGTTTCTCTTTGAGCTAATTAGTGCTCAGTTTTGGTTGAGGTCCTGAAGTCTGTGAACTTTGCACACAATCTGCTGCCCTCGCAAGACCAAATAAAACATTTGAATCCTGTGGAAAGAATGAGGATGTTAACAGTATATTTCGTGTTCTGAGCAGATATTTTCAAGTCAGAGAATATGAATTTCATACCTGACACTCAAGTGCCATCTTAAACAGTATCACCTAAATATTAACTTATGATGCCCTAAAATGCAGATAAATAGAACTGCTCTTGGTAAACTTGGTAAAACCTACTGTTAAATACCTAATTTCACTTTTCCCCCCACTAGGTGTAAGGTATTTTCATTACAGAAAATACTTTCAGCATTCAAAGGTTCATTAAAAATTCAACCGACAATAATTTTTTATTATTTTGCATTAATTGTGAGAAAATACTAACATGAAAAACATGCTGCATTTAAGGTTCAAAGCTTTATGATGTTCAGCCAGTATGAACTGATGTCACACAGTGCCACTGAAGCCCACAGTTTATAGGTTCTCTTTAAAAGCCAGTCCCCACTCAGGCACAGTGATTATCCTTTCAAAGACTGCACATTACAAACCTCAGATATGAAGCTGTTCTTCCCAATTTAATGCAGAGCGTTGTGTCACATGTGACACTTGCAGGATGATAGTCCCACTTCATGGTGAAAAAAGCCTCAAAACACATGACTTCATATCTGTAGTTTTCATTCAATTGTGTAACTGCTCTGATGTGAATGAAAGCTTCTCTATTACTTACAAAGGAAGGCTATTGAAAGCTTTATGTGCAATTAGGCTCTCACACCGGTTGCTTTTGCATTTTCTTATGACTCCAGCCTGAAAGGAAACTAAATTTTTATCATTTAGTCTCTTCTAAGCAGCTATTTCTAGCCCTATCTGGAACCTACCACTTTCTTTTTGAAAAGAGCTAGCAAGGATAAAAGCTTAAAGACCAGGGCTCTGACAGTAACCCCATGGGTAAGTGACATGACATGACTAACAATACATACAGGGAAAATTTCACCATCAAAAGAAGTAGCTACATGCCATAAAATGCCTGTTGGGTGTGGTCCATGGCTCACACTAACTTCTAAATTGCCTTTGTGCATTTTCTTTAAGGCTACTAGTCAGCATGGATAAAAAACAATTACGTGTTATTAACAGAGCCCAGCACAATAGCAGGCTTCTAGTCAGACAGAGCTTGGTTTAATAGGGTGCAGACATGGATACCAGGTGGCTCAGGACCACTGCACACACAGAGGACAATGTGCTTTGCATGTCAAAATCCGATTTCTGCAACAGGAGGATTTGGTGGAATGACATTTTCTTTGCTTGTTTTTGTTTGAGCACAAAGCCAAAGGATGTAAGGTGCTCTCCATGTATGTCTCTGTTAATGAGCTGAATGAGAATAGGCAGTACTTTTATAAGCTTGAAGGAGGACCTCAGGCTAGAAAGCATTGCTTTCAGCCAGCAAGTGCATTAGAGGATGGCATTAGAATTCAGAATTATGCTGAAAAATTGGAGAACTGGCCTAAACACCTAAGATACAATCCAATAAAGACAAATGCTAGACTTTATTACTAGGGAGAAAGAATCAACTAAACAAACATTGTGTGGAAAATGACTGCAAAATGTTTTCTGTTTAGAAAAATATAAAGCAAGTACAAGGTATGCTATTCTCTCTAGAAAAAAAAAAAAAAAGAACAACTTACAAGTCTTAAATCTCTGGCTATTAATATGGAGATGGCTTTAAAAATTCCTGATATGTGGCTGTTTAAAGTTGCTGCTCTTGTGTCATTAATTATCGGTGGGTGACAAGCTACTGCTGCCCTAAATAAAATGTAATTTCTGCCAGTGTTTGGGATTTAAAAGCAGCTTTAAAGTTACCTGACTCAAACATTTAACCTGATTTATGGGTTGTGTTCAGAGAGTACTAAGGCCAGGTCTCACTACAATGACTTGAAATTACTGTTAAAATTAAGTAAATAATCAAATGTAACTACTAAACTAAATATATTTTGAAATATTAATTATGATTTTTTAGTGAAGGGAATAAACAAGAAATAATTTAATCTGTGACATATGATAAATCCCAAAATGTATCCTTCCTGAAGGCATTTTCTAAATAAATGCTTGTTTTTAAGTCACAAAGGAACCAAAGTTTAAACTGTTATTTACTCAGTCAGAAGTCATTTATTAAAACTTTTTTTTGCAGACACCTGTTAAAAATACATAAACATTTCTGAAGAGAAAATCAAAGCAGCCTAATGTGAAAAGGAAGAAAAAAATCTTTATGTTTGGCCTGCAATGTCTGTTAATGAGATAAAATTCCTTAAGATCAATCACAGCTGCCAAGCCAATGTAAAACATATTTTAAGTTCATATAATGTTCTAAAATTTCTGTCAACTTATTATCCAACTGCAAAAAAAAATTGAGACATAAACAAAAAAGTATGCTTCCATAGACAACTTATTTGTGACCCCTACACATTCCTCATGTTCTTTTCAAGCAGAAAGTCCCCTGTGCAAATTAACCTCTTTCACTGCAGAACCTAAATATCATTCAATATCCACACACACAAAAAAAGGGGCCTGATAATGCTGACCTCTCTTTATCAGACAATCTCACCACTATAGCATAAGATATGTCAGGAAGACCTTTTGGAAGTGCAAATATTACTACCGCTTCAGGAAGTATTTAACCCTTTCAGTACCTCTTTACAATTTAAGAACTGTGGGACCAGGTACCAGTTTACTATTATAGAGATAAAGTGGGTTTTTGTCGGTAAGTGGTGCAGATATCAGATACATTGAGTCCACAGAGAGATTGTTATACTTAGAACATTGCAAGTTAAATTCTACTGCCTTTCAAAATACATAAAGAAAATTTAAAAAAACAAGAACAAGTACATTGACCTATGGAGTTTTTGTGTCATGATCTTTCTTTAATCAGAGTAACAGTGCTATCTCATAGAACACTCAGCTTGAGGATATGGAGATGTGCATCCAGAGATGTGAATGTTTAGTAAAAGAGACATTAGTAGCAGTCAGGATGAGAATTGTTCAAACATTCTGCTTAGTTTCTTTCACATTCAGTCTTTTTCGTGGCCAGAGCAACTTTTAGCAAGGGCAGGAAGACAGTCACACTGAATTCTGCACCCAGAGGACTTTTTTCCCATTCAGAGTTCTACCTTTCCATCTTTGTCACCCAGGGTTGCTGTCTTTCCATTTTTATCCAAACAGTCCCACAATCACTGATCTTCATCTGGATTAGTATACAACATACATCAAGTCCTTCATAAAAAATTTTTCCCAGGACCCTTCATCATGTACACTCCAAAATTCCCATCAGAATAAGAGAAGGGATCATGGTCAAATTTCCATCCAATTCCCATTCTTTTGGTGAGTATTCCATACCTCCCTAGCAGTCCTTAATTTCTTCTAATTTACACTCTCAGTAAACACTCACACATACACACAACTTTGCTGCTGAATCTGCCCTGTTGGGAGTTTACTTATATCTGCCAGCAAACCTGCACCTGCTTGGGCTTCCCACAGGATCACAACCTCCTTTGGGTATCCATGGGCTCCAGAGTGGGATCCTCTACTAGAGACCTCCAGAGGCGGAGCCTTCTGCACTACGGTCTTTCCACAGACCACAGGAGAAAGTCTTCTCTGGTGTCTGTAGCACCTCTTCCCCTTCTTCTTCACTGACATTTGTGTACACAGGGCTGTTCCTCTCGCATATTTTCACTGCTTGCTCATGCCACACTGCATTTTTCCCTCCTTTTTCAATGCATTACCCCACAAGCGCTATTGCTGTTGCTGAAGGGCTTGGCCAGCACAGTGTTCATCTTGGAGGCAGCTGGCATTGGTTCTGTCAGACACAGGAGAAGCTTCTAGTCATTTCCTACAGAAGCCACCCCTCGCTCGTCACCTTGCTGCCAAAACCTTGGCTTGCAAACCCCTCACCCTGTTACACAAATACACTGAACTTGCAAATGTGCCAAGGGAATATTTTCAGAATATCACTCTGCCTTTAATTGTGAGGAAATCTGACTCAGTGAGTTCAGAGGTTGTATTTTCACACCCACACAAGCTTTCCAGTTTTTCTGACACAACTGCAATGTGTGCTTGTACTGGCCTTCTGTTATTAGTCCGGCCTTCTGAATTATAAAACATATGAACTCAGCAACAAATGAACTCAGTCTCTACGAAGTTTTAACAAAGAAGACATGCCAGCAGGAAGCAGAAGGATCCTGTGTTTATATATATTTTTGTATATATTTTTGTATATACTGTACTGCATAATCTGCTGAAGTACTCCAGAAAGAGAGTATATCAAGTCATATAGTGCCTCAAAGCAGAGACATGCCACCAAAGTGCACTGCAACCTTCTTTCAACATGATCTTTTCTCCTGTGGACAAGGGGAAGAGGGAAAATAAGAGAGTGGGGTTGTTTGGGTTTTTATAAAAACTTTTGATTCTGTCTCTCACAGTATCCTCTGGACAAAATGTCCAGAATGCAGCTAGACACATACATAACCCAATGGGTAAATGGTTGTCTGAAGGACTGGGCTCAAAGAGTTGTGGTGAACAGGGAAGCATCAGGGTGTAAATCAGTCACTCATGGTTTGCCAGGGCTCAGTTTTAGGGCTGCTTCTCTTCATTAATTTTTTATCAATGACCTGGACACTGGAGTGGGGCACACCCTAAGTAGATTTCCCAACAATGCTTAACTAGAAGGATCCATTGATTCCCTCAAGGTCAGAGAGGTCTAATAGAACGTCTTGATAGATGTCACAGGCTGTATGAACTCTAAAAGGACAAATGCCAGATTAAGTACCTGGGGTGGTGTAATCCAGGATATATGTATAGACTGGGAGACAGAAGGCTGGAGTGCAGCCCTGCAAAAAACAATCTGGGGATTTTGGTTGATGGCAAACTCAATATGAGTCAAAACTGGGCCCTGGTGATCAGAAGTGCCAAGCATATCATGAGGTACATTAGGCACTGTATAGCTAAGTACACAAAAATAGTGATTGTCCTGTTAGTCTCAGCATTGGTGTAGCATCACCTTGAATTGAGTTTGGGGCTTCAGTACATAAAAAGTATATAAAAACATTAGAATGTGTCCAAAGGAGGCTAACAAAGATGGTGGAAGAACTAGAGAGCTTACATTATGAGAAGTAGATGAGGACACTAAGTTTGCTCAGCTTAGAGAAAAGATAACTGAAGGGTGACCTCCTCCACAGTGGTGGAGTGGAGAAGAAGGTGCTGATCTCTTTGATTTCCGGGGGTAGGATGCTGCAGGGTGGCTGAAAGCTGTGTCAGGGAAGGTCAGATTGTATATTGGAAAAAAAGTTCTTCATTGGGAGAGTTTTCAAGGATTGGAATGAGCTCACAGGAGGAGTTGTCACAGGCTCAGGTCTGTGAGAATTCCAGAATGGTTTGGACAATGCTTTTAGATATGTGGCTTAATGTTTAGGCTGTCCTGTGTGGAGACAGAATTCCAACTCAGGGTATGCTATGATTCTATGGTTGTCTGATTCTGCTCTCCCCAGGCAATCATCAGTAAATGTTTGATAAAGAGGCGTTAAGGTTATTTGCTCTCCTCCCTCAATATGTGGCAAGACATGAATTAGAAGGGCCACTTTCTCTCTTTGGGGCATTGAATGAAAACCTGGTTTAGTATTTATACACCCACACAGGACAGTTGTAATTGCTGGTAAAAAAAAAAAAATCTAAACGAGATCATGGGAAGCAGCTATATGACTGTGTCCTTAAGAAATAGACACAATTTGAAACATTGTATCCAAACATCACCATCTGTGCTGTTTTATCAGTGCAGCTGCTTAGGGGAGAAATCAAGACTTTTACAGGAACAATGTAGAGGTTCTGCTGGCAACAGAGAGGCGATATTGCTGCACCCCAGCCTTGGCATATCAACACTGTCACATTTATGGCCTTCAAGTAAGGGAGTCTTGGAAGGTATGGACATATAGGGGTGATGCCCACTGAACTGGAGACTCTGCTCCTCTGAAATGGCCGTATCTGTTTCACCACATTGCTCCCAGCCCTCCTTGATGGTACCACTAAGCCCTAAGCCCCACTAATCAATGAACAGTGGAAAGAAAGAGGGACCACAGACCAGCAAATGTAGCTGAAATTTGTACCCCTTTATAGCATCCAAGTCATGCTAATATGTGGAAGGACTTAGACCAAGAATCACTCCATGAACATAACAAAACTCACAGGGAACCGGCAATCCAATGACTAAAAGCCATGCAGAGGAATCTGAGTTATTACATTTAGCAACAATTCTGGGTATTTTTGAAATACAAGCACAAAGAAACACATGCACATATGCATATGTAACTGTCTATAAGTACAGAATCATAGAATGGTTTGGATTGGAAGGGACCTTAAAGATCACCTGGTTCCAACCCCCTGGGCAGGGACACCTTCCACTAGACCCTGCTCAAAGCTTTGTCCAACCTGGCCTTGAATAGTTCCATGAATGGGGCATCCACAATTTCACTGGCAATCTGTGCCAGTGTCTCACCACCCTCGAAGTTAAGAATTTCTTCCTAGTATTTAAATTAAACCTATCTCTCAGTTTTAATCAATTCCCTCTTCTCCTGACACTACATGCTTTTGTATACAGTCTCTCTCCATCTTTTGTGTTGTTTACCTTCAGGTGCTGGAAGGCTACAATTATGTCACTCTTAAGACTTCTCTTTTTCAGGCTGAATAATTCCAATTACTCATGTGATTTGATATCATATATGACAACAATAATAATAATAATAATTTCAACATCCAGAGCTGAAACTTAATGAGGAAAAATACGCATAAGACCTTATCTGTGCCCTATGTTGTAACCTAAACCATTACAGCCAATTTGTGAACATATGCTTTGTCAAGTTGCAAGCAGACACACAATCAAATAAGATTTAATTATTTGGATTTTTATAAAAACATTTGTTCTGAATTACTGAGATGCTCTGTGGTGGTGCATGCCATCCACGTTTCACACAGCAGAAAAAGAAAATTCCTGTCAATTGAAAGAGTGAACTTGGGTCAATTAACAACAGACAACTTGAAGGATGAGAAATCCTTTTGGACATGCCTTTGTCTTTAAAAATATTTGCAATTTGTATTTAAGTGGTGACAAGTTATGCACAGATGAAAGAGCAAAACATCCCTCTCCTGCTCAGTGACACATAGGAAGGAAGATAACATGCACATTCCACAAAAGATAGTGCATGTCCATGCTCTTAAAACCTGGCCTCTCAACTGTCCTGGGATACAAAACTGTCTCCAGAAAAGGGGGAAAAGGCACTTGCGTTGTTTTATTTTTCTCCTGTGTCTATAATGCTTCTCTCTGCAGAACTGCAGCTGGCCACTGTAACTAAGATTAAGAGCACAGCCTCCAAGAAATAGAAGCATTAAATTGAATGCTCCTGATGTTTAATCCATGCATGGTTTGCAACACTCAAGTTTTCTATCACACACAATGGACTCACCTACAGTCACACACCCCCATCAGCAATGGATAATCCTTTCAAACAGTCCATGCTGCAGCACAGTCATGGAGAAAATGAACCATGCTTTCAGGAGCACTGCAGGATTCCCACTCAGAGCCTGCTGACCTTTGCCCAGGTTTCAGTGACATGCTGTTGATCGTGTGACTTTTAAAGGCTAATTTGTCATCACAAGGAAGATCACGCTGCTGCCTGTAAGTGTACAGGCTTAGAGATGCTGCTCTGCTTACACTTGAATCCTTTAAAAGCAGCTTGCATTAAGCATTTCACTGGTTTTTCTATCATACATTTAGTTTATTCTTCTCTATCAGAAGAATATGCTATCAGTGAAATTAAGAAGCTGCTTAAAGTGAAAAATAGCTCATGACCTATGTGATCTTCTGCTTTCATCTGACTTTCCTTTTACTCTTTGCTTTCAGAAATGAACTAATCTATGTGCATTGTGGAAGATTCAAATCATATTTACTTACTGTAGTGGATTTAAAATTTCATATATAAGGTTGCACTAAAATGAGGCTTTAGGGGGTAGTTTTTGTTGGTTTTGTTTTGGGAGGGTTTTATTGTTATTTCTCTTTTCTATTAATCATCATCTTGGGAAAATCAGAAAGCAACACAAGCTAACAGACTGCATTATAGTATACAAAAGGCTAGCATCCATTTTATTCCTTGTTTCGAAGGATATCAACTTGTGATATTTGGAGCACTCCCTCTCTGTAATATGTGATCTCTATTAAAAATGTTGTGTTGTCATAAATATGGCACCTATCAGATGGCCCTAGGTCATTCAGTGGTGTTTTGCATATGGCTGTGTAAAAATGTGGCACAACTTTTCATAAGAATATGTGAAAACAGGCACAGAAATGCAGAGAAAATGCAGCCAAACCCTTAATGAACAGTTTGCTTTTAAAAATGTTAACTGTCAATATCATCATTTCTCTCCATTTAACTCCATAGAGAATCCGACCCTGTGCAGATGTGCAACTGCCTGGATATTTGATTCTCACAGCCATAGGAGAGCTATTTTTGTTTCTTGGAGAATTTTGCCACTTTCCCCTCTTGAAGATCTTGATACATCTCATTATATATACACTTCATAAATGGTAGTTTTCTGCTTCCTAAGGAAGATAAATGGCCTGATGGACTGAGTGTGAGGTCAAAAGCCAGAGCTCCCAAGTTCTAACATTGGCTCTGGCGCCAACTCACTATGTGGTTTGGGTTCAACAGATGGCATTTTCCCTAAATGAAGGCAGTGTGTTTTAAGAACCACAAAGAGAGCAGTAAGAGATAATTATTATTTTACTGTGTTTTGAAAACACAGAGCAGCAAAACTATCCACCAAGCGAGGCATGAGTTGCTGAGGTTTTCAGAGTTTTCCTCTCATTACTGCGAGACAGATTTCACTGGAGACTGTGCCATCAGCAGAAGAAAAACCAGTTGCCAAGGGAAAAGGCATGTATGAACTGCAGGCTGAGGGCCAGACTGAGGAAAGCTGTTTTCCTTTCTAATCGGGGTGGAGACAACTGGTAATTGCAGCAGTCTGAGGGGAGAGCTGCCCAGGAGGCTGTGCCTCACCGCTGCCTCATTCAGCACTATCTCCAGCTGGCAGCTGAGAGCTGCCCAGGGACAGCAGGGAGGCCAGGATGGGGCAGGAGCCAGCCAGGAGCCACTGTGAGCAGGAGGCTGCAGCTGGGTGACCCCCACTGAAGCGCAGAGCATCTCCCACAAACTCTGCCATGGGCAGCCTGGCACCAGCATGGCCAGGAGCAGCTCGAGGCAGCTTTGCCAGCTGCCATAGGGACATCTGCTCCTCGCTCCCGCCAGAGCCGGGAAGGTGCCAGTCTCTGTGAAGAGCTGGCTTATCCGCCCAAAATCCACAGATTGTTTTGGATCTGTGTCAGGGTCAGACCAAACCTGAGCTCAGCCCCTTTTGGTTTGCTCCTCTCTTCTTGCTGGGACAGTCAGTACTCAGCAAGCTTCACCTGTACTGGATAAATACATCCACTCCACATCACTCATAATCTCCCAGGCATGATGTGTGTTGTTAATACTTTCTCCAAGGTGGGTGGTAGATGTGGTGCTTGGGAACACGCTTAGGGACATGGTCTAGTGGTGGATTTGGCAGTTTTATGTTAATGGTTGGACTCAAAGATTGCAGAGGCCTATTCCAACTTTAATGAATCTATAATTCTAGGTGGCCAGGTAGGAGAGGAATCTGGGTACTAGCAGGTGAATTGTCATTTACAGTGTGGCCCTCAGGCTCCTGCTGCATGGCCAGATAGGCTGACATTGCGGGAGTAGATTCTTTCAGTCAAAAGTAGAAATATAATTGAAGTTTATCTGAGGTGGTTTGCAAAGATTTCACAAATTAATGAAAAGCAGCTATAGCAAAGGCAGAGTTTCCTGGACACAGCTGTAAATGTTGGATCCTCTGAGCCCATTAATGAGATCCTAGGGCTTAGTCTCTAGTCCTCAGGACTGATGACTTATTCTAGGCAGCTTTGTGGGAATGCTTTTCTGTGACATTTCCAATTAAAAGGCATGAAAAAAAAATATTGGGTTTCTCTCCCTCCCTGCAGTGTTTCCCAATCAGAAACACTCAAACTATTTCACTATCTGGGTATGTGTTTGGAAGCTGATGCAGAAAAACACCAATCAAAAGCACTGAAAAATAGCAGGAGGCTACAGTATTAACTTTAAAAGGTATTAGAAATCAATCAGGACTTCAGCAGGGCCTGAGGGGCAGGCTGATGTAATGGAAGGCAGTCTATTAAATATAAAAGTCAATTAAGCAACAACTTCAGAGCTCCTGTCCTCCACCACAAAAAATTAAGGCAAAAGAGACAATGGCAGCTAAGACCCTTGTCTTGTCACAGTCTCATAACCTGAGGGTTTGTCTCTAACAACTGTCCTCACACAGATAGATCCAAGAAAAGGACAATTAGGAAGGCATTTGTAGGCACTTACTTTCACAAAATAGGGAAAGTAGCTACCATCAGATCAGGAATCTTGATCTGGTGTTTGGGGACAGTGCCTCAAAGCTATTTGGTGATGACTTTAATAACTCCTTTAAAGTGTAATGCCACTGCTTATGGGGAAAAAACCCCAACAACAACATCAAAAAACCAAAACATCACCCCCTAATCCCAAACATTTATAAACATCAAAGAAAAGCTTAGGGAAAAATTGCATCTCAGGCATTCTTAAGCAGTAGCAATATACCAATATATTCCCTTCTCATGGAGATCACCTCTTATTAGCACTTAAAATTGTGCTAGATATATGTAAAATGTGCATATATAAGGTAATAATGACTTGTTCCCTAAATCTTGGCACTCATGCAAAATGGATGGGAAAAAGTTCTTCCTCCACTCTAACTTTGTCAGAAAAGCTTAATTCCAGCAGCCAGCATAAGCAGAAGAAATCCATATGACAAAAGGCAGAGGTCAAATGAATAAAGGGCCTGTTTCTACTTGCAGTCTCCTGACAGTTATATAATACTTTTAAAAATCTGGATAGATGAAACTTAGATTTAGAAATTTCATTCATTTCAAGCCACATAACAGGTAAAAACACAGAAAGGGGCTGCTTAGTTTTTTTAGAAATTCTAAGGCAGAAAATCTTTGTTTAGAAAATCATGGCATAATTTTAAGAAAGAAACATAAATTTTGCCTTCTTATGTTTTCCTGATTTTTTCCGTACTCTCTTTTTATTTTTCTGCCACTTGTACTGCACTTGTACATCTAGAAACAAGATGCATATAGTAATGCCCTGGTATTTGAAGAAGAGAGTTTAAATTTGCTTTAAAAGAATTCCAAAGCAAATATGTAAAATTTTATACTTGTTCCCTCCTGTTTGAGATCACCAGTTCTGGCAGATGCCATTACTCCATAGAGCTGACTGAGTGCAGATTTAGAGGAAGGAGTATTAGCACTGCAGGGAAGCCTGAATGTTGGGCTCAGACTAATCGGTGAGTAACTTTATGGAGTCATGAAAGTCACCAATTTCATCTATCTGTTATAAATACAGAAAATTCTGAGAACCGTGGAAAAACCTCATCACTGCATCTGGTCCTATTGTGCAAGATTTTACACTGTTAGGACCACCTATGGTTAGGGGAGAAGAGGAGCCTAAAAGTGCCAAAGAGCTTCCATGGAAAAAGGCAGTGGGGAGAGAGGAAAATATTTACAGCTCGCTATTGCCCTCTGGTGTGAGCTATGCCGGCCTTTGCGGTGCTTCCGAGTAATGAAGGGGAAACACTCCCAAGTACATCTCTTTGTTTTAAACGCTCCTTCCATGAAAACGGCATTTTATACCATTCCAAATTAACCTTGAGAGAACCTGGTGCAGGGCAGGAGAGGGGGGGGATTTTGGAAAAGTGATGATAACGTGCCATACCTTCTCCCCCTGGAATTTGGGGAGAAAATGTATTCTCCTTGGAAAATATTTGTTTCACAGACCTTCTGTCGTCGAATTTAGTTGCATCATATGGCTTCAAATAAATTGTTTCCTGACTTTTATAAGGGAAAAAAAAAATACAGCAGAAGACACTAATTCCAGTTTGATTTAGAGAGTAAGGAAAGAGCTTTTATTTAAAAGAAAATAATGTGCTCCTGGCCATTTGTTATATATGTTTGCATTGAGGGTTTGTTTTTCTTTTCACTTAAGGTTATCTAAAAGTATTAAAAGAGTGTTCTTTGGATACCAGGATATGTAAAACACTAGAATGATAAATCTGATTGAATATTTTTTCAGAACCATGTTCCCCAAAACGCCTTATATCCAGGGAAGCAATACCACATAATAAATTTAAATTTTAACATATAAAAGTATATCTAAAGAAGTAATAAAATTACTAATGCAATTTCCTCAAAAAATCTTATGATTACTCCAAACTAAAATGAGATACAGAGGTTGGCAATAACTGGTACATTTATGATAAGATAGAAAAAATATACTCAGAAAAAAAGACATTTCCCTTGCTAAGGGCTGGATTGTACCCAGTGTCCATTTAATCTTAATCTGTCATGTGGTTGTATCAATAAAGGAGACCTGCAGATCCATTTCTATGAATTACTGCTTGCTCCCCCTGCAGCAAAGCTCTCTGCTTTTCCTGCCAATATTAATAATTTTATTTTTTCTGCTTAGTCCCTGCTAAGTTGTCCAGAACAGGGAGTAGGATTTATCAGTTCATTCATAACTATTTGTAACAGGGTTAGGCACATTATCAGTGTTGTCAGTGAAAACATTTAAGTACTAGAAAATGTGATTTACCTTACTTTTAAAGAAATCTTGAAGAATCAAACCCTGCAAAGGCCTGTGTCTGAGCCTAAGGTGATGAACTCACATGTAGCCTTTTACAGTGAAAACTTCTAAGGTCAAACAAGGTGGTCCCCGAGCCTGGACTCCAAATATCAAGAACATGTTGGAGTTTCATTGTCTTCAGAGCAAAAAAAATGGGAAGTAAGTTGCTTCCCTCTTCGTCTTTCTCTTCTGCACCACTATAAAGTTCAGGCTTTTACTTCCAACTTTACTGCTTGTTATGGTGTAACCCCAGCCAGCAGGCAAGACCCACACAGTTGCCTGCTCACTTCCCCATCAGAGAGATCAGGAAGAGAATGGGATGGGTAAAAGCCAGAGAATTCAGGAGCTGAGGTGAAGACAGTTTAACACAAAGAGCACAAGCCACACACATGAGCAAATCAAAACAAGGAATTATTTTCCCACTTCCCATAGGCAGGCAGTGTTCAGCTAACTCCAGGAGAGCAGGGCCTCACCTCAAGTCACAATGATTTGGGAAGACAAACACCATCACTTCAAATGTCCCCCCTCTTCCTCCTTCTTCTCCCCACTTCGTATACTGAGCAGACATCACAGGGTCTGGGACATCCTTTTGGTCATTTGGGGTGACCTATCCCTACCATGTCACCTGCAAGCCTCCTACGCACCTGCAACTTCCTCACCAGCATGGCAGAATGAAAAGCAGAAAAGGCCTTGGTTCTGTGCAAACCCCACTCAGCAATAACAAAAACATCTCCGTATTATCAGCCCTGTGATCAGCACAAATTCAAAATGTAGCCCCACACCAGCTACTGGGAAGAAAATTAACTCTACTCCAGCTGAAATCAGCAGTCATCCAAACTTCCTACTTCAGTGCAGCTGTCCACAGCCAATTTCTGGAATCTATTTAATCAGAGTCACTTAGGCACTGTGATGACACTTAGTCTTCATTCTTTCAAATATTCTATTGTTAGCATAAATCAAGAGCAAAAGAACATTTGAAACCCTGAGGACGGCATATTGAATGTCAAACCTGTGTGATTTGATGAACTGGGATGAAAGAAATCCCTCAAATGCTAGAGTTTATCATGGGGCAACTGACAAAGTCTTAGCTTAAGCACTGCTGGCATGGCATTATCATACTGACATCAATTGCCACAGCAGATAATGTATGTGAGTTTGACAAGTTCATTCTTTCAGAGAATCTGACTTGATAATTGTTATTTTACAACGACTAACCTGTAGATGAGATTAAAAATTAAGCAGACATGCTTTGCTCTCTCATGCTCATCAGAGAGTATCCCAATGTACATACAAGAATCACAGTGAATAGGATATACAGACATTAATTTATTCATTACTTGAATCCAGGAATAACAGTTTCATTCTGATCTTGATCTCATTTTCCTGTTCTCCAGTAGTGTGAGATAACTATATTTATGAAGCAGCTACATTACTGATTGCAAACAACTGCACTTTTACTGTCTGCATATTCCCATTGTCGGTGGAAAGATGAGCTATGCTGGTGCTTAATGGAACAACAGAGAGTCAGAATCAGCAACTATTTATATAACCATGGGTTTAGATTGGAATTAGTTGCCAGATAAAAAATGTTACTTTGTCTGAACTACCCTGTGGAAAAAAAAAATCACAAGAAATAAAAAGGTCTTTGAAAGAATTGCTAAACAAGAAAATTTGTGTAAGAAACCATATACATTGGACCTGGATTTGGATCCCAATGTTCAGTTATGCTTTTGTAATCAAATAGCAACCCTTGACATCCCCGCAGAGATGAAGGCTATACTAAGTTATATTCACAGAAAAACAAAGTTTACCTTAAAAACTCCAATCTAATTAGAATTTTAAAAAACTCCCATAAACTAAAAGAATGCTTTTCCAAATACTCTTTCTTACTTTCTTGTATATAATACGATACTACTTTCTTACTCCAACACTTTTCTTCTTGCTAGCAAGGTTTTTCCTCCAGAACAAGGTGAACACTTCCAAATTGTGTCAGGAGAATCTATCCTAGGCCATTCTAGCTTTTGAGTCTCACCCAGGGTCTGTCTGTAAAGTACTGGTTGGTATGGGCTTAAGTCATTCCAAGCCACCTCGTGGCAGCTCACAAGACATGGAGGACAGAGAGGCAGCACTGAGAAATACCCTGTGCACTCACAGCTTGTGATAAAGCGTTGATAGGGACTTCTCAGAAAACCTGGTTTTTGTCAGACTTCTCCCAGGAAAATTATGTTCCCTGTCTTTGGAGTTCAGACTAAGGTGAGATAGGGAACGGCAGTGTGAAACTTGACTTGAAGCAAAAAAAAAATCAACCCCAAACCCAAATCACCAACCAACCAGTTTCACTTATGGCTAACCTTACTGGTTTTTACACAGCAAGAAAATTTGAAAACAACATGTTTTATTTGCTTTGTTAGTGGTGGGAGAGAAGTGTTGCTCTCTGCAGTAAAACTAAATTTGGAATTTTCAAATATATCACAAATCATAAATTCTGTGGCTTTCAACTGACTCTGCTTACAACAAAAGTAAAATGTTAAACAGTGAAACAGCTGCAGCAGGGAATCCTGTCAAAGGCAAAAAAGATGTTACTACATGACCCAAGAAGAGAATAGTGTTCTGATTCTTGATGAGAATAAGACACTGAGAGAAGGAAGGAAATTTCAAGATGATCCAGAGACAAACACTGTTTATATTCAATTAAATTTCAAAGCTGAAATCCCAACCGAATTGTTTTCCATCTAGTGTGTGTTTTATGCCATGGTGCCATATGCTACAGTTTGGAGTACTGTCTCCCTCAGTCGTCTTTTAATTGGCTTGACCTATGGGAAAGATGGCAAGAAACCAAACTAATTATATGAATTCACCTCCTGCTCTATAAAGTCTGCTATAGAATGACATGTCAGATGAAAAAATAACAACAGTAGAAATGCAATTATAGTTTCTTAACATATTTCTACATGCTGGACCTTGCTTCTTGCAGTATCATCTTACAGATTTATATGGATTTTCTTGACAAATTAGGCAGATTCAGATCTCAAAGTGCAAAAGTCATTTTATGGTGAGGAAAAAACCAAAAACGACTCATAGAGTTTATTCTCCATGGAACTCTTTTTAGAGTAATTAGCACTACTTGCAAAAGGAGCAGGCCCCAATCCAGAACAATTAGCTCATTTTCAATTAAAAATAGATTCAGTATTTTATGCTTTCTACTCAGCATTTGTCGGTGTTATTCTCCATTTACACTGCTTTAAATTTAAATATTATTTCTAAACTGAGAAACTGGAAGCTAACAGAAAAAAAAAAGTAAAGTAGGTATCAGATATGTAAGCCTTATTCAAAGTCACAATTGCATGTCCTCCATGTCAGCAAAATAAGTGACTTATTTTTAACTAATGCAATATCCATTTCACAGAGTGATGTTTGAAATTATGAACAATGGAAATCTTGTGAATGCTGTCCCTGGTACCTTTTGTACCCAGCGTGGAGTGCATTAGATACAATTGGGTAGTGTTTTAATGACTGCTTACACTGAAATAAAGTGTCATTTACATGCTTTTGACCACCTGAAAAGTAGTAGTTCCCCACTCTTTGTTAGGCCAGTATTTCTATCTCATTTCATTGACGTTGGAAGATGTCAGGATAATTGACTTAAAAATCAGTGACTTCCGATTGGAGAAATGAGCACCACTTTAAATCCTAAAGATTTAATCCTAAAGACTGAATAATTGGAGTAGATTTCTGAGAGATTTAATCAATGTTTTTTCTGACAAACAGCATAATAAATATTTGTTTATTTGTCACATCCCATCCCTATATTGGTTTACAAGTATGAATGTGCACCCCCTGTATGTATTCAAGTACATGTCTACTTTCCAACAGACTAGAATATGTTTCTATCAGTGTCTTGGTTTCATAGATAAGAGAAAAGCCTACGAACAAACCTACTTAAACAAAGGAGTTCACAGAATAACTATAGAGGCTTAATGAAACCACTGGGAAAGAATTAATTGTCTCTACTAAACAGTTCAACTTAAAGATAGAAAAGCCCCTGGATATCTCTTTCATTATGATAAAAGAAATAAGCAGCTCTTTAATAGTCAAAGAAAAGTCAAAATCTTCTCAACTATGGAAAGAGTATGTCAACAATAATATTGTGCAGAAAGGCTATGGTTGTCTTCCATGTGATTTTCTGGAAATCCCAGCATTGTCATTTTCAGAAATGCAGAATGCTAACAGTTTGCAACACTTCACAGGACTTGAACACAGGTCCCAGTCTCAAACAGAGCTCATATATCTACTTGGCTACTTTAATTTTAAACTTATCAAATTTTCTTTCTCATACCCTACTTGCCAAACTCAATATGAATATTATCACAAGTTACAATGACATTACTCCTTATTCTAAGCTGTATATTCCAGGGGTTTGGCACAGATGATCTCTGATAACTGGACAGAGATGATTCCTGCAAATCAATCACAAAATGGTCCTGTATTGTTACACTTTTGTACAGGAAAAAGTTGAGAAAAATTGCTGTTACCAACGAATCATAAGGGACTTATATCTATCTTTTTCTATTTAGACAGTAGTTTACTCCTAAAGCAATCACAGAAAATGGGTCTATCTGAAAAATCAAAAATAAAACAATAATTGAGTAAACAGATACATTCTGTGCGAAGTATTTACCTTACTCTTCACTCTCTGAGAACACCTAATGTGTGTTCTGGAGAGATAGCCTGCACTCTGCAGACAATAATCTGTAAGGTGCTCACCTGAGGCACAATTCTTGTCTGAAAACTTGTTCTGCATTGTCTTTTGAGCACCCTGCATGGTAAACCATTCTTATAGATGAGCTTTCTTAACCCCCAACCCTAAAAAAGAAGATACAGGAGCTTTATTTGACCATAGTCACTACTATTTTTTTTCAAATAACAGAGTCCAAAAAGTGTTTTTGTAAAGCTTTAAAAACTCAGTTCAGCTATGACCAACTGGGTTTAAATCAACACCTATTTGTTTTTCTGCAGCTTATGTAGAGCCATAATCATCTTAGGACAAGATCACAGCAAGCTGCTGCTAGACCTTTATGATAGCACAGACCTGACACTGGTGGAGCAACAGAGAGCAAACTTCTAAAGAACAAACAAGTTGTTTCCATGTAAGGACTTTCAGCAATTCAACATGCTCTAGTAATTCAATCACAAGCTGTTACGTTATGTGCAAGAGTCCCTGGGTGAAATGGTGTAGTTTGGGTTATGAAGCAGTTCAACCAGGATGATCATAATTGTTCCCTGCAGCTTTTAGATGTATTAACAACAACAAAACTAAAAAAAGTAAATAAACAGCTGAAACTGCCATATGTGCGGGGAGGCTGAATTGCTCCCAAATCTTGTCTCTCCTTTTATTTTCATCAAGTGTTTTTCTTGACCTGAGATTACATCTTCTTTGACAGAGTTGATATGCTCTGACCAATCATTGTGTTCTTTTCCTAAAATTAATTAATTAATTGATCATAAAGATTCCATAATTTTTAAAGTCAGTTTCAGAAAAATGAGTGGAAACAGCAAATGGTCTGAACTTGAATGTGAATTAAGAATTTTCATTTGTGTTTAGATTACAAAATCTAAAGAAATTTTAGATTTCTTTGGATTACATTTTTCTTTAGATTACAAAATCTCCTTCCATTATACATAACAGCTCTTTTAAAAATCAAGAACTGACCATAGAGGAGCCACCCATTGAAGGCTGCCTCACTGACCTGTCCCGGTATTAAGGCCCTTGAGACCAGTGTACATATACAACATGGAGACAGCTTATTTTCATATAAAAACTGCTCTTTCTTGGTTTTTTTCGGTCTGCAATGTAAAAAGTAGAAGGGAAGTACATGATGATCGGGGAACTGTAATCTTTAAAATACTATAGCTGGCAAAGTTCTGATTTCCAATATAAAATTACTTTTTCGTTTTAGATCTTAATTAATAAACCTGAGATTTTCCCATTACAATGGGAATGCTAAGTGCAAAACCAAACACAATATCAATATTTACTATTTTACAATAGTGAAATTGATATCAGGAAATTCAGAAGATGTCTCCTGCCTCACCACGATCTGTGCCACGGGCTGCAGGGCAATCTCTGCTTTGGTACCTCCCCTTCCTTCTTCACTGACCTTGGTGTCTGCAGAGCTCTTNTAATAAACCTGAGATTTTCCCATTACAATGGGAATGCTAAGTGCAAAACCAAACACAATATCAATATTTACTATTTTACAATAGTGAAATTGATATCAGGAAATTCAGAAGATGTCTCCTGCCTCACCATGGTCTGTGCCATGGGCTGCAGGGGAATCTCTGCTTTGGCACCTCTCCTTCCTTCTTCACTGACCTTGGTGTCTGCAGAGCTCTTTCTCTCACATTTTCTCATTCTTGTCTTGTAGTTACTGTGGGGTTTACCCCTTCTTAAATGTTACCACAGAGGTGCCCTCAACATCACTTTTGGGCTCAGTTTTGGGCAGCAGCAGATCTGTTTTGGACCCAGCTGGAACTGACTTCTCACAGGTGCCACATCTGCAGCCCACACCACCACTCACACCATTGCCAAAGCATTGCCATGCAAACCTGCCAAGCAGAAACCTAAGCTAAGAAATGGCTTACCCAAAGCCACAAATTAAATCTTTGGCTGAGGAAAAAATTAGAAAATAATTTAAAAAAACAGCTGTCCAAAATGGAAGTCTACCAGTGCACAATCTTAACCTGATTTTATTTTGCTGCATTAAGGATAGCAGGGTACCAAGTGCTTTGTTCGGTTTTGTTCACGTCAACAACATAGTACAGGAGAGATCCTTGCTTCCCTAATGCTAATTCTAAATGGAAAGAAGACAACAGCTAAATAAATTCTTTGAGTTTGAATTTCTCCCTAACCTGCTAGAATGTTTAAAAGACTGCCCTTTTTTTAATTTTTTTTTTCTGAAGAGGGTTCCAGTCCTGTATACCTTCATTCTGCCTTTTATGAAACAAGCACTTTATTTAGAGATTTATAGTATTAGAGAACTTAAACCCACTTTCAAAACCAGATTGAAAAACAATTTTACATCAAAAGGGAAAAAAGGGTTTTTCATGAAAAAAGAAAAAGGGTTTTTCATGAAAAAAGAATAATTAAGTCCAGCATGTGTTTATTAATGCACATTTGCAAATACAGACATCGTAAAGCTGTAATTAAAATAATCTTAGGAAGTAAAATCTTATCCTAGTGGATAGTAGCCAGTAACCATTGCTCATAGTGAGAGAAGAAAGATAAAAAATGGGATAAGTAGGAAGAGAGTGCTGTGTAAAAGATCCACTATATTTGCACTGAATCATATTTTCCATTTCTGCTTTCATCCAATAGTGTGTATACTAAAAGATGGCTGCCACTGAAATTTGATGTTCCAGTGAGTATGAGCAAACATAGAATGTGATCTGGAGCATCATTTGTATTGGCAAAATTCTCAGCTGGAGTCCCACAGAACTACAAGATATTAAATAGATTTATTGCCTATCAGTTTTATACCAGAGGGAGAATATCTGCTTCTCACAGTGAAGAGATGCGTTATAAAAAAAGTTACTGTGATACGACGAAATCATCATTCAGCCAAGCTAAAATAAATGATAAATTCCCTCTGTGGATGATTTTTATCTGGCTGCACCTGACAGCAAAAGTTTTCACAGGCTGATATACCCACAGATTTTAAAAGGAGATTAACTCTAAACAACATTTCCTGGTATCAGTTTAACCCTCTCCCTTCTCTTCCCAATTTTCCCAAGTCATTGACTGAAACAGACTCTTCTCGAGTTTATAGGCAACTCAAAAGATAAGTCAGGCAAAACACAGAGAACATAAATTTCAATTACCATTTTACACCTCTAGCAAAGCAGAGGTGTGCACTGCCTCTGCCCGAATTTTCTTCCACTTTTCTGGAGATTCACAGCCTTCAATAAAATTTGAAGGACTAAAAGGATTCTGATGTCCTATAGCACGTGAAAAATATGATTCTGCATCATAATTCTGCAAGCAACAGAGACTAAGGTAAATACTCTTATACATTCTGTGCTAACACAAAATCCAAGCTCAAAAAATGGATCTCTTGATTTTACAAGTGCAATATAAAGGACATCCTCTATTAAACAAACATTTACTGCATAGTAAAGGTATGACATTATGTCATAATAAAGCATTTAATAATTCAGCTCACTTTTCTTTTGCCAGAGTCTATAAATCAGAAATTATGGGAGACGGAAGCACACCAATATCAGATATAAACATCTTTTTAAGTTCCATAGATTAAACAGGAAAGCCACAGATCAACAGTAAATCTGAAGGAGTCATCTCATCCTCTTAATATAAAGCTGGTGCAAAATGCTTATTCTCACTCAAAAGTTTTATACTTTTTTATCAGTGTAAATAACCAAAGAGTAGAGTAGAGGCAGAATAACAGGCATTGCTTTACTATTCTGAACTCGTTGAGTATATTTTTTCATTCTGTACTCCCTAATATATATTTTTTTCATGTGTGTCTCTTGGCTGCACATCTCTCTCCCTTTATCTTTTCTAGCTTATTTTTTTCTTTTTGTATACAGACATTTACCTATGCCTAATGGATTTTAGAGTGGGAGGTGGAGTACACTTCTCCATACAAATTCATTTGCCAATATTGAAATTCACATCCCTTGCCTTTCCTGAAATGTGTTTCTTCTGAGAGCTGAAATTAATTTTTACTGTGAGCACAAGGCTGTTGTTTATAAAGGATTGCTGCCCCGCCTCATGGGAGCTATTGTCTGTGACAGTGAGCATTAGGCTTTGAGCAATTGTACTATGGTTCCAGTGAAACTGTGCTCCAATTCTTGCTCTGAAGTCCTCAGGGTAGGAAAATGTAGAGGCAATTAGGTCTTTCTATAACAGATAAAATATCTTGTAAATAATGAAAAGAACCTGTACTGTTCTGGTCAATATGTGCAGCTAGAAATCACCTCCAAATAAAACCAAACACACCCTTTACACACATACAAAAAAAAAAAAACCCCAACCAAGCAAACAAACAAAAGACCATAGTGAAAGAGCTACATTTTACACGGGGTGACTCCTGGGGCTGGAGGGCAAATCTAGTACTCCTTGTACAGGGGTGATAGACTGAATATGAAGGAAACAAAATTGTATCTTTGTGTATTTCTTTCTTCATGTTTTTCTTTTGAATTGAATATGTTCATTAATTTCATTGGGAATTTTGTGTGTGTTTTGATAAAGAGAATTATTTCCCCTGCCAGGAGAAGGTGCCCCTACAATCAGGAGTAATAAACCTTGTTGATACATTAGAAACATTTTAAACTATGTTCTAGTTCAATTCCTCTCCTCATTTCTTTCTTCATTATTTTTTTTTTCTTTGACCAATTCTTCTGGTAAATATTCAACAGCTGGAATTGTGTTACAGGGTGGGAACAAAGGGAATGCTAAGGCTTCAGTCTTGCAATTCATTCTTTGCAGATAGAAAAAAAGAATAGATTTAATGATTTAAGCTCTGTTTCTTATTTAGACCCAAAAGAGACCCCAAAAGAGACAAGATATAAGGTAAAGTAGAAGGGCTTATAATTGGGGTTCAGAATTCCCCCATTTCTTTGTTACCATTCAGATCACGACAGTATAGATGAGTAAACCAGACTTGGAAACAAAATGTACTCAGGACCCTGAGGCTGGCTGTCACAAAGGAGCAGTATCCATGGTCTGAAGCTCCCTGGGTCTCTGAGGCAGGACGGCCACATTAAAGACACTCACAGGAATGCTCCACAGATTGTGTGCTGAGCCCCCAGGCAGCACTTGGAAATTAGTGGCACAGTGACAAATTCTTGGGCCAAAGCCATGGCAGGAATTCTTCTGACATCAAGAATGAGCAAATATCAGTCCTCTGCTCTGGCTCTGCTCATATTAGTAATTTAAGCATGGCTATAAAGTTTAAGTACTTTGGTTGCTGTTTTGTGAATGGCTGAAGCACCTACTCCTGCCAGCTGAGCTATTTGAGACCTGCTTCACACATCAGCATAACTGAGTTCTGTAAACCATGACTTTGCCATCTGTATACCAAAGTTCAGTTCTGTGAGGTTTCTAAAAGAGCAGTTCATGGCTTGGGGTGACTACTGCTTCACTTTAAATCCTTTGGCAGGCATTCTGAGGATATAAGGACAGCTTGGACAGCTTTGATAGGGACAGTGAAGTTGTGTGTATATGTGTGTATGTAGTGGGAGAGGAAATTAACGAATGATCCCTTTAGGCTCAGGATGCCAACATTCAAAAACACCTGTAGAAGCTGCACATCTAAATTTCCAGAGAGTTCACGTATCCATGCCAAATCAGCTGCAAAGCAGAGGACATGTGACTGGTTAGCAGATCAGGGCTGGTGAAAGCATTAGAAAGAAAAACCAAGGATTCCCATCCCTCTGGAGATCCTGTTTTAAATATAAAACTATCCTGGAACAAAGCTAGAATAAATTATCTCCTGAAAGTGAGCCTTTGATACTTCCTTACTGTTCTGCTCTGTCACCATCTGGCCCAAAGAAATTTTAGCACTTTGGTAAAGGGAAAAATTGGAAGCATGATCCCAATAAAGCCTGTGGTAGTTAATGCTGGAATGGGCTGAAGTGAGGTCAGATCTCAGCCACGCTGTTAGCACTGAAAGGGGAGGCACAGCTTACTGGCAGGGCTCAATAAGACACCTTCACCCTGGTGGAGGATATACTTCAATAAACATCTCTAAAAGTTCACACCCAATATGCAAAATGGTGCAGAGATGTGTACATGTGCACAAGTCTGTGCCGTAATCTATCAGCTCTCCTCATTCAATATGCTGTTTAGGAGGCAGTACTCATCTCTGGGATACTCTGTTCATCCCTGGGATACTCTGTTCATCTCTGGGATACAGTGTTCATCTCTGCACTGTGGACTTCAGCTGAACACATCACATATGAAATTTAATGGTGCCATTTGAGTACCATGATACTGCATTAGAGTTATTTTCACATTCCAACAATTTACGTTTCTGACTTGGATTAGAGAATCTTGCTGGAAACCTGGTCATAAATCCAGAGGGGAGTTATGTGTCCTTCAAGTCTCAGGTCAGGAGCTTGCCACTGAAATTCCAAGTATCTGGGCACGTGTGAGCTCAGAGTAATGAGCTTTCTCTCTCCTTATTTGTCTGCCAACTTTCAGAGTTAAGCAAACTAGTTCGCCCCATGTAGATTTATAAAATGAGCCTTCCATAATAAAAAAAGAACCCCCAAGAATATTAAAAAAATTAAAATGGGTCAATGTTTAAGAAATTTTAAGCTAAAGCAGGATCAAGAACTCATATCCTTTTTCTGTCTTCAGAAAAACAGCTATTTCAAGTACTGTAGACAGGTGGGAATTTTTATGTAAATATAAGTGAAACAAAAATTCAGAAACCAAAGTTCAGTGGTGAAATATTAGCATCATACATGGGAAAACTATCAAAGTGTTCATGTCTCCCTCTGGTTTATATTGTATTCATGTCAGCTGAACATAAAATTTTCACATTTGGGACTGAAAAAAAGTTTTTGGTATTATGATGACATTATAATTCTTGATTTACAGCCATGGAACCAGTTTCTGGAGCATTTTCAAACAGCAAAATGTCTCAACAGCACATATTTCCAAGCTGTAGTTTTAGCAGATAACAAAAATAGCTCTCACTGGATAGTGTGTGCTAGACAGCAGTCAGTGTGTTCCCTGCCAAAACGCTCACTGCCATTTGAGCACATCCAGGGTGGAGGGAGGCCAGGAAACAGCCTGTATATAACACAGTGAGCAAGATAATAGAAAGATATAACTTTCTGCTTCCTTGCACTGCCTACTGACTGTAGGCTATAATGCTGTCCAATGTCTGGCACTTGCAATAGCCCATGTATAAAGTGATGGCCTACATTCTGGAAAGGGAGGTTGCTCCCACTATCTAGAGTGTTTCTGCACATTTTTAACGATTCTCTCATGCTCTTGAGTAGGTGAACCTGGTTTATTAGTATGTATGTTTATTAGTGCAGTTTCTCAAATTGTCAAATCCTCCTTTAAGTACATAAAATGTGACTTGTGCAGTGTGTCAGAATACTTTTCCATGCTACCGGGTGGAATTTATGTTTGCACTGCTTTTATCCTCTTTTCAAGTGACAGGTTGAGGAGTCTTCCTCTCTCTTGAACGTGGGACCCCTACCTGCCCAAACTCCCTGACTAGAGCTCCATCTGCTTTCCAGCTCTGTGGAAAACAAGACAACCAACAGAGCTGAGGCTCTCCAAGAGCCAGAGTTTGGCTGATTAATGACTCAGAAAAGGGATTCTCCAGGACAGAATGTTACCTGTTCTCATGGAGTGTATAAAACACAGCACAGAGTGTTAAAACAACCAATTGCTAAAGTGCACATTTCCTCTAAGAGTACAATAATCTTTCCTTGGAATATGTGTGAGGGTTTCTCATCGTAGCCAGGCTAAGAGTACCAGGTTGGTCTAGTTGTAGTAGTTACTCTACATTTCTCTGTAAAACAATCCATCTAAATTTCAGACTTATCTTCTGTAATTTACTCTTATTGAGTAGTCTGGAATGCCTAATTTAATATTATCTGTAATTCTGCATATTTGACATGGAAAGACTACACGCTAAAAGACCGGTTGTAGAGCTGTCAAGTAGAAAGCATCCAACAATAGCTCCTCCACTCTGTGTTTCTGATGTTTTTCAGGTGTTTCCATCTTCAAT
Source organism: Pycnonotus jocosus (assembly GCA_013400435.1). Classification (NCBI taxonomy): domain Eukaryota; kingdom Metazoa; phylum Chordata; class Aves; order Passeriformes; family Pycnonotidae; genus Pycnonotus; species Pycnonotus jocosus. The sequence goes on along the minus strand of VWYP01030940.1, from coordinate 12,053 downwards.
AACTCCTACTTTCCTCGTAGAGTTGTTTTGATTTCACTGTGCATTTCTAATAGGTTATCATTACACAGGTAGTTAGTCAAATCCATGATATTTATTAAAATATTACTAAGAATTTTCTTATTCAATACATAGTGTAATTTGATTCTCGTTATGGAATTATGCCTCAAAAGTTCTCTTTCACCCACACTGCCTGCAGCTACCCTGTGCAAGCACATGCCAATGAGAACAGGGGCTTCCCTAACTTTCTCATCTGCTTTTCTTGACTCTGCCCACCCAGCCACACTGTTTTATATGTCCTTCCTGAGAACTGCCACGTACCATAAGAGTAATCTAAGTGAAGCTTTCCTTTCCCTTGTTCTCCCCAGAGCTTTAGTGCCTGTGTGGTTCCCTCAGGGGTTTCTCCACTGTCAGCAGCAGGGGATTAAAGACAAGTCCTTCTTGTGCCTGAAGCTACTTTTTGGGTAGGAATGCTGGTTTGTACCAGTTAGACATACATAAATACCCTTAGATTATAGTAAGAAAAATTACCCAGATTAGCAGTATTGTAAAACCCTTAGCTCGTGAATATAACAGTGCAGAAAAGATAAAGTGAAAAGTGAAGAATAAACAGGTGCTGTCCTAAATATTTATGAATGGAAACCATTACCAGAAGATTTTGTTAATTCCTAAAAGCTTGGATATTATTTGACATTTCCTTTAAATATCAAAAATATTCTATTAATTTTCATTTGCTACCCATCCCCCTTTTGTTGCGCTCTGATAAATTTGGGGAACATCCTTCAGATAAAGAAATAAATTTTAAAAATCAGTTTGTTTGTTTGTTTTTTTCCCATGCCAAGCAGCAAAGTAAATGGATTTACTGTAGTTGGTGTAGAATATATTTAAACTTCACATTTTATACATACATTGACTATAAAGATTATTGTGCTTTTAGGGTCATTTGAAAACAAGTGCTCACAAAGATAACACTTATGAGGACTTTAAAACACACTGTGTCCAATGAGCTGCAGTAAATAGTCTTAATTAATAAGTGACAGTGTCAAACACATACACACAGCTAAGCAACCTCTGTTAAATTCCTAGCTAGCTGCGTTAAGGTGCAGGGATTTGGGAAGCACACTGCTTTTTTCATACTACAGGACAGAGACATGGATTTATACTAGCTGCACATACTAATATTTCTGTACTATAGATTTCAATTTCAAGTAGCATAGCTTCATCCACTTTCTTTATATATCCATTCTTCAGCAAAGGAAAGTGGGGGTAAGAAATCTCATGCAAAACCCCTGGCGTGGAACACTGAGGCTAAAACAGCAGATACACAAAATATTTTAAAATGCAGAAGTAAAACAAAATTTCACATCTGGCCTACTTATAGCCATACGTAACTGGCACAGTGTCCATATCATAATAATTACTTGATTACTAATACAATACAGATCTGTTTGATTTCTCCTAATACACCTAGTCCTGTATAGTTACCCTTTACAGTATCTCTGTATTTCAGTGTTTCAGGGAAAGGATGAAGCTTCAGTGCTTCCTACAGCACAGGAGGTGACTGACAACATCACAGCCCTGCTTGTAGATAACAGCCTGCTCAGCAGAGCATGGTGACTATGAGATTATGATGTAATAGAGTCATCCTGGCCCCACAGTTATTGGATTTTATGTTTCTGTCCAGATGTTTAGATCCAATCTGCATATCTCCTCACTGTCGATGGCTTTAAAGTAAGAGTATGAATATTTACTTGTTTTAGTGCTTTCAAGCAAGTCTACAGAGGAGAGAGGAATAATTCCAAGAAACCAGAAGAAAAATGGCAGATTGACTACTTTGTCTAGGTTTTCATTGATGAGACCTTCTTTGCAGCATTTTCTTCCTTCTTTCCTGTGAGTTTGCCCTGGGGCTGAGCACCTTTGATGGCTTTGTGCTTCAGCAGCTTGAAACTGCTTAGGCACAACAGCGCTTCTCCTAAGTTCTTTTCACTGAAAAGGGAAAAAACATTTTGGTCTTTCTAAGCAGTGTTTCACTTCCTTAGCAGTGTCTTAGGAAACTTGAAACGTTTTGGGGTTTTTTGATCTATTTTCGTCTTCTTTTTTAATTTTAAGTTTCTACAAATTGTGCCTGCTTCACTGTCTTTTTTCCTAACTGCCTCCCACAATAGTAAAGTGGAGAAACAAAATAAAATAAAATCAGTGATAGAGAAGGGTAAAGGGTTAGAGACAAATGAAAAACAAATTTGAAATAATATAATTACAAAATGGAAACATACAACTTTTCCACACAGACTTTACAAGAATTCGAAGTTTGTTTGGTTTTCTCTCATCCAAAAAAGTAGACATCAGCTCAGTTAAACTGATTTATACTGTCCCCTTTCTGTTATGCAATGTACAGTTGTGTCATATTTTTCATATTTGTGGCATAATGAGAGAACACACCCCAAGTTTCTTATTCAGGGAACCAGAGCCACACAACTTCTGCAAAACTCTTAGACAAGATTAATTTGAGTATTTGTTACAAACCACAGAAAAACTTAGAAATACCTTGGAATTTGCTTTGATACGAGTCATGTGTGTTTTGCTGAAAATCAGGCCATTTAAGGGATTTGTTTCTTTCTTATGTAATCCTTAGGAGTAAGCTTATTGTTATTTCAAAAAGAATTAATTACTCTTCATTAGAAAAAAGTTTTTAGGTCAAAAGTATTGTAAAATAGTTTAACAACACTGCAGATTCCTGTGCCTTTTGTACCAATGGGGTCCAGCTCGCTGTGAGTAGCTTAATAGCTTGCTGGCTGTGTACAGCAATTATTTTAAACAGATGTCTGTTTTCTACTTCTATGAAGCCAGAATAAATCTAGTATCCAGTGACAAATTATTGTTGGTTTTAGCATCACCACCTGGAAAGCCTTATATGGAGCACCATAAATGTGCTAGTGACCTCGTACTGTATTAGATAATTTTTTGGTAGTTCTTTCCACATTTTCATGTGATACAAAATACAGTTCTATAATGCTTTGACAAATTCCCACTACAGCTTATTTTCTTATTTCAATGGTTGTTATCTATTCATAATACTAAGCAAAGGGTTAATATTAGTGTTAATATTTTTCTTCCAAAACCCTGTCAACAGTTCTTATCCAAAGATAGCATTATATTTGACTAAGACTGAATAGTTCCGAGAGTTCTGTAGGCAATATGAGAATTAAACACCTGTAGAAGCAAATATGATATTTTTCAGATAATTCATTCTGATCACAGGTAAATTTTTTTCTCTCACTAAAGGTGCTTACTTTACACATATAATCTTGTATATTTTTCCCTCCCCTCCACAAAAAACCCAAGAAATTATGATATTTTACTTCATCTCATCACAATCCACACACAGTAGGAGAAAACTAAGATGTTCTCCTGTTAGATATTCCTAAGCAAACTGCCTGTCTCCCTTCTCTCTGCTTGTAAACCTTTCCTTTTTACTGAAGTCACCCTCTAGAGAAGTTCTGCAGATATTTTGAGGTCTTTGTTACAGATCACAAAACTCCTGCTGTAACCAAACCTACAGCCTGCCTGGGGCCTCTCCAACAGCATTCCCTTACATACACCAACAGCTCTCTCTTGTAGAGGTTATATGCCTTGGTACAGTGGCACTAAATTAACTTTTTTTTTATCTCCTACAAGTAAAAGAAGACAGCAGATACTGATTCTGTCCCTATGGGGATGTAATGGGGTACCTACCAGTAATTTTTTGCAGGATTTTCCTCAGTCCTTGTGTCTGGGGGGTTATCTGGTCATTCCCTCTGCCAGCAGCAATGGACTAGATGGAGACATTAAATAGGTCAAGTTTGATCTTCAGGCTGCCATTTTGACCTTATGAGTCAATGTTACATTGTGAAGAGGTACAGATATAAAACCTGGATTCAAGGTCTGTAATTGCATTTCCTGCTTATGAAGACTCCATTAATACCTGTGAGATCATAAACTTTCCCTGTCAATGGTATATTTGGGCTTTTAAAAATCCTCATAGGGGATTTGTGTGTGTCCATGTCTGTGTTAAGAAAGCATGAAATACCTAGAGAAAAATTTTTGAACACTTAACCATGAAACTTTGCTGATAAAGGTAGTGCATACAGCAGAAGAAGAGTTCAGTACGCCAGAACATCTTAAATATAGGAACAGGGTGTCTATAGAATTCCTTGGCCACAGAGGATTAACATACTCACTGGCTACAGACAATTCTCACACCTGTTTTTAAATAGCACCGCTGTGAACACAACCACAGCTCAGATTGTTTTGGCACCAAAACAGCGAGCAGAAATGAACAGACAAGCATAGTAATGACTCAAACTGTTTCACAGAATGTTTCTATTCCAAAATTCCCAGCACATAAAAATTGGACAATCTCCTTCTTTTCCTCATCCATTGACAGAGTCTAAATCAGTAATGCCAACACATTGCAAAGTGAGAGGGACTAGCACCCTAGTCAATATCGATGAAAAATAGATTATCACTGTTTGATTAAGGAACAGAGAGTATTAAGTGTGAGCACCTATCATAAACTGTTCTGAGCTGACTGAATTTTCCTGTAGTTGCATAGCATAGGTTCAGTTAGCAACCACTAGTCATGTCCATTTCCAACTTTTTTGGATGGATTTCCCAGATAGGTCAATACAGATCATCCTTTGCCTGATATTCCCAAATATCAGACTCCATACATACTCCATGTTCAGGGACTGGGATCTGGGGCACCTCCTATGGGTGTTTCCTATTTGCCTTGATACTTCTAGCTCCATACTGAGATTTATTTCTTTGCTTGGTAACCATGATTGCTTTCTTTATAGAGCTGTCAAGCCTGTTGCTAACAATGTCTGCTAGGGTTCATTCCATTCCTATGTCAAAATAGCTGTACAACATTATACAGCCTCTTGCCACCCAGTAAATAAGCTCAAATCACATTTTGTAAGTCAGGATTTAAAGGAGATTTATAGAAGAGATCATTAAATATTAAAAATTTAAGAAAATAAAAAGATTATGGACTATACAAATATGGGGACAGTTCTGGAAAGACTTGGGAAAAAAATGTCAATACCACACAAAATATTGCAAGAATCATGAACTTTTAGGGGAAGATCAGACACATGGCTGTAAGTAGTCTACATTATTTTTTAAAGTATCTACTCTTTTTTTGATTTTTAGAAAAAGGTTTTACCAATGTAATCTGAAGAGAGGCCCCAGAGCTCCCCACTTTACCCTATTAACAGGGAGACTCTAGGGGCAACCGCCCTGATATTCTATCACTTTTAACCTTTCAAAGAGAGACATTATACAAACCAGTGCCAGTGCATCTGGTTATCTGATACCAGCCTCACCCTGCAAGGATTCCCAATGGCTTTATCTCAGTTCTCTGAGTGTATGCTCTTTCAAGTGTTAGATAACAACAGTGGTATAATTTAGCCCAAACAAAACAAAACTGTCAGCTTTCTTGACTGTCACCAACAGCTTAATACAAAATTTAATTTGCTGAAGTAAATTTTGGAGAGATTTTGTTTTGTTGTCTCTTTTGGTTTTTATTTTCTCCAGAGGAGTGTCACAGACTGGGATATCATTGATTTGCAGCTCCAGCCACAAACAGAATCTGTTAAGATCAGAGTTACCATAATATTATTAGTTTCAGTTGTGTGTGAAGTTGGCATGGGATTTACTTTTCTGTAAAGGGACACTAATTATCTCATTTTATCAATGGTTTTAAAAGCACTTTCAAATATGATGCTAAATAATTACATATGTCAACAGTTCTACAGCTGATAACATAAGAATTAAAAATATCTATCTACTATCAGTCCATTTTACTCACTGCAAAAGGGCTGTGTAATACTCAGCTCATAATTTGATAAACCTAACCCAGAGGAAAGGGAAGAAACAGATGTTTTATTTCATCATGAGAAACATTTTTTTCTTCCCCATTATGTTATTAGTATAGATTCAAAGGCACAGAGATGATAATTCTGGCCTGGAAAATGAAATTCTTCTCCAGGGACCCTTTCCAAACTGATTTGCTCAATCAGAACTGTCTCCTGCTACCTGATCCTGGCTATGGGGCTTCAGAGTGCCTAATCAAGAGACAATTACAGATGATAACATTAAGGAGGTTCAGGTTTAGTGCCATCATGGTGGTCAATCAATAATGTGATTGTCCAACTCAGTACCCAGGAGATCTGTGTATAAATCTTGTTATTTACTAACTCCTCATGCCTTGCTGTGAAAACAAAATTGATGTGCTCTTACAGAGTAGAAATGTTCATTCCAAGAATATTTTGTCTGGTACAAGCATTAATGTTTCCAAGAAAACTCTTTCAGTCTCCTTTTGGGTTTACTAGGATTACACCAGTTTCCATACTCCTAGTGACTCATCACTTTATCCATGCTCCATATGTTTCAATCCCAAAATCAAACCTGGCTGTCAGTATCCAGATCTCTAAAAAAAAAAGCCTTCATCATATTCTGACCTCTTTGATATTGGTTTTGGAAATGGAGTCTTATCAAGGAGATTCAAATTCTAAAATTTATTTTAAAATACAAACTAAAAAGCCTCCAAGAAAGGAAAAAGCTTATTTCAGAATAGCAAAGGGTCCCCCCCACCCACCCCCGGCTTGCACTGTAAGACTTAACTGATTTGTTTCTTGTGATTCAAAACTAGTAAAGTTATGACTTTGTTCAAACATAACTTTACCTGGAAAATCACAAAATATGTAAGGGTTCTCCTGATTACTGTATCTATGCATCAGATGTTCCACTTAAACTGAGGAGTAGTAGAGCTCAATATTTCTTTCAAAGTCCTTTTACGCAGAAGGAACTAGAAACAATTTATGTTGATTAATTAATAAAGATTCAGAGTTATCCAACTTTATTTTCTCTGCTGCACTGGTTTAGAATTAAATACAGTGTTTTTATAGCTTCCTTCAGGATTTTTCTGTAAGTAGGCACTTTGGCATTCTCACTCTGGTCATAGTCTTTATGCCATCAGTGTAAGTTCTAGGATTTTTATGTTTTAGCCAGAGTGACTCAAATCTGGATGTGGCAGAAGATTTACCAAATTTTGATTTAGATAGTTTGATTTCTGTTCTGCAGTGTTCCAGAAAAAAACAAGGTAATAGTGCAGCCATATAAGAAAATGTCTGTGGCTAACATCAAATTTCTCTTGAGGAAGAAGTATACAACTGTGCCGTATATTGACCATCTCAGCAAGAATCCTCAAACCTGCTCTACTTCTGAATTCACCAACCCAGAACAAGATTATGTGGTGCTGTAGGTCAAAGCACTTCAAATAGAAACACACTTAGCACAATATTTTCATCATTTAATGAGAGAATAAATAAATATTCAGTTATTACCTTTGTCTTGGTGTCATGGGCAATGTTTGTTGCCTTGGTCTATCCTTGCTGTTTGCAATTTGATCATCAGGTTAGATCAACTACTTCTTATTCATAGATTTTGCCAAAGGATTTTTTTTTTTTACATGAGGAGTCAGACTTAAATATTTATTGATGTATAACATCTATGTGAAAGTCAATGAAAGCTTCAAAAGGTGAAACTAGAAGCAAGAGTTGAAATTTAGAGCTACCAGATCTAAGATGCTTCAAAGATTTCAACCTGTTATATGTAATGGTTTGCAAAAGTGCCTTTTGAAAGTAGTTTTCCCTAACACTTTTGGGCTATGAGTGAAATCTCTTCTGTTTATTATTTTCCTGATATTCAGACACTTATCTGATGCAGTGTGAAGGATTTGATCCTGAAAAAACAACTTCAAATGTAAATAATTCAACTTACTGTGACCAGGGTTAGTTAACAGGAGCAAGAAAGAAAGTCAGCACTCAAGTTCTACCCTACAAACACAGCATATTCAAGAAATGAATGAAAAGGCAAAAAAGAGGGAGAAAAGGAGAAAACAATCAGTGATATGATTTTGAAATAAAGTGTAAATGAAAAGCACACATTTAATATGGAGCACTAAGCCATGTTAAAAAAATTATACTACCCTAAAAATAAAAAATAATTGAGGCAACAAATCTAGAACTTGACAATAATCAAATTAAATTTTTAAAAAATAACAGAAGGAAAAGGCAAGAAATAAACAATCTTTTACAACTAGAGACAAGTTGAAGAAAAATAAAAGGCACATACTGCTTGGTAAAACCAAAGATGTTTAATTTGTCATAAAAAAAACACTCTGGAACAATAAAGCTATACAGACAACAAAAAGAATATTAGGGTTATCTGTATTTGAAACAAGGATACAAGCCTCAGGTGTTTGCAGAAATGGCTGCAACAAGATTTTAAAGGGTTTTCAAAGCACTAATAGTTTTATTTTTTTGCTTTACTTATTTTTACACAAGCAGTTGCAAAGTGATAAACTACAGGATAAGCACAAAGCGATAATAGAATTTGATAAGACAGAACATGTTCAGTGCAGTATAATTCATGCCAGATGGTGAAACTAACAGAAGTTACAAACAAATAAATGATGTTGTTTGTTCAAGGCTGAAGCTGACCTCCCAGAATTCACAGGGGGGATTTCAGATTAAAGGAAAACACCTTTGCCCAAAGCACAAGTTGATGACAGCTACAGTACAAAAAAGTTTATGGCTAAGTAATTACCTGAGTGCTTCCACATTTACTACTTGACCACATTTTGGCCCAACACCAAATCTACTCCAGTTCTAGGATCCCAATACAGTTGCTAAATCCTCTCATTTATGATATGTATTTTCCCTCTCATCCACCACTGCTTGATGAATCCTTTTCATAGTGGGGAGGCATTCCTAGTTCACTCCTAATCCAAGACTTACTGTAGACTTCTGTTGGACTCTCAGGGGATGAAAACTGGAGAAACAGCAAGACCAACAGAAGAATTCATTCTTGACACTCACAAAGATTACCAGGCCTGATTTGTTAAAATACAAGTAATTCTATTGCTAAAGGGGAATTTTAATGAGACAGACTCTTGCTAACAAATAAATACTTCAAGACTATTGATTGCCATCAGAGAGACCATCATCTGGTACAGTTTTGCCATTTCTAGTCTAAGCAGCCTTCAAACCAGCAGCTAAAAGAAAAGAGTCTTTATTATTCTGTGTCAGCCACCCACTTCCCTACAGGCAGGATAAAATTTGCCAATACTCCTGTAACACATTCATGGGCATAACAAGAAAGGGTATTGCTATTAACTGGCCACAGTACTGACTTCATGCTTATTAACTTCTCTGCTCTCCTCTTCCTCTGTTCCCAATTAGCAGAGGATGCCTGTTTGCAGGCTTCAGGCTGGAAGCCTCGCCCTCACATCCAGTTGGATGTATGGCAGTAATTGCTCCAGCTGCAAAGCTGCCTTTAAGATCAGAGGTCCCTCCGGCCCCAGAGGCTCTGTGCAGCTGTGTGCCCTCCTGTCAGCCTGGCTGCTGTGATGGACTCTCAGCCTTGTTGGGGTGACTGCTGTGCTTCCACAGCTCTTTGATAAAGTGCAAGGGCCTGACTCCCCCCTGCCTTGGGCAGCGTGCTGTCATTTACCTCTATGCAAAGTGGGCATAACATACTGCTGGAGAAGTACATTAGACAGAAGAAAACTACTAAGATCAAGCTAACAACATGAAATGGTTTCTTCTCAGCAAGAGACTTCAATAAGTCTCTTTAAATTTAAGTGTAAAATTCTCTTTCTTTTTCTGTACTGTAGGTTCAGCGGGGGCTGATTCTTTCACAAGCAAGCTTCTGAGTTGTTTTTTTTTACGCTTCTTGTTTTTCTCACAGCTCAGCAAACACAATCAAGGCTGCTCTGTAAAGGTATCTTACCAGGCTTACCTGACTCACACAGCAGGTTGCAACGACAAGAACAAGATATCTGATGTGAAAGCAGACTGATCCAGAGGAAAGGAATAGTAATCAAAGATAAAATTGTTAATGAAAAGGAGAAAAATATTTTAAAGAGCTATGCAAGCAAAAAACGTTGGTTTTTCAAGGCACAATAGAATTGTTAGCTTTAATCACAGAAGAACAAGTGAGGAAAAAAAATGCAGGAGAAAATAAAAACACTACTGTCTCCTAAAGATGAAAGCTCCATTACATAGTGTAAGGAATTAACCTCTTAATGTAGCTGGCAGGATGGATTTAGCAAAAATGCAAGAAAAGAAGGCAGGACCATCAAAGTAGTGAAAATGAGTGATGCAATACAGTACACAATAGTGACCTACAACCTTTAATGGCCGAGAAGATAGAAGACATACCTATTTGCTTACTTTGGTGTTTGTTTCTTTTTTTCTGTGGTTACTAGTTCTCCGTCCATTTAATTTTTTCTCCAGATAATTTTTAAAAAATATGCCTTTACTACTAATTTTATAACTGAATGGTTTGAGGTTTGGGTAATTTTGTTGGGGGGGGGAGTTGTTGCTTTTTGTTGTTGTTGTTGTTGTCAGATGTAAAATCTTGTGGAATAAGAATGAACAGCTTGGAAGAAAGTGTGGCTTTACAGCATCTTTCCCTCTACCTACAGGGGTAGGGGCTGTCGTAGCAAACTGTTTGGAAAGCCAACAGTGCCTAAGTAGTTCAAACATCAGCAGTGTTATGTATCCAAGCATGTCTGAATTGCAGTCAAAGGCAGAACTGTACAAGCCAGCTTTGAATTAGACAGCTTGTATGCCAGCAGCAATGAATCTCACATCACCACCGTTCTTCCTTCACTATTTCAAATGAATTTCCTGATGTGATCTATATGAAGAGAATTGTAGAGCCCAGCACACTGTCGCTTCAGCCTCGGCAATATTAGTATATAAGAACATCTCTGTTGTAGTAGAATTACAGTGATGTTTAAGGGAATATGCTACATTTTTTTTAAAGGCTTATAATTAAGCCTCTTGTTTTTTCACAGTGACATCATTTGTCCTCTAAACATCAAAAAAATCTATTCATTACATTTGATAAGTACTCTATCCATCCATCCATCCATCTATAGACAAGAATATCTCACAGTATGATGCATTTCCATCTCTCTCCATGGAATCCCAATATTTGCTGTTAAATAAAACAGACAGGGTCCAGTCTCTGGGCAAATGGTTTGGCTTAGCTATATCCACACTACACAGCACTTAGTATTCCTCTTTCCCTGAGCCTCAGTCACCTTAAGTCATGCTTATCATCTCTATATGTTTTCTTTTCAGTTGAGCGTGTCTAGACTACAGAGAAATCTGCCTTGCAGTCTGCCAGTGTTTCACTGCCTGAAAGTGGGGGATTTTCTGGGGGCTCTGGGTGTAGCCTGAGAGTGGGCACACGGCAGTGCTTGAGGATGCCGGTCTTGTTGGGTACTGTTGGAGGACTGTACAGGGCAGAATTGCTGCACTGTGTAGTGTTTATGGGGGGGACATGAGAGCTCCCTGACACATCCTATGCCCCAAATTTTACCCAGACATTGTTTCAGAAAATTCTGGTGCCAAAACAGGGACTGAGAGCATTATAACATTTAAACCGGCATGATGACAGAGCACATCCTCGAGTCCATCCTTGCATCTGGTTTATTTAGCAGTGTAGACAAATAAAAATTAGTCACTAACTAATTTTTCCGCTTCTTTTGTATTTTCTTTTCCTAGAATACCCCTGACAAAGGGACTGTACAATGCAATTGAGTCAGTGAAATCTTTTAACAGGACCTAGCAGTCAGCAAAGAAAAGAATAAAGTCAGGAAGGAAGCATAAAGGAACAAAAAACTGATTATAGCAAAACATTACATGTAATTAATAATAATCCAAAGGAAAAAGAGGCTTGGATAGCCATGTCAGCAATATTTCCATTGATGTGGCAGCCTGCTCAAACATACAAAATATTTTGTCCCCTGTGTCACAGATCACACACAGAAAATCTAGAAAAAGTGCCTCAGGGTCTGGGGCTTTTTTTTTTTTTATTCCCTTAAAAAATAAAAAAAAGTTAATAATAAAAACCAAGATAAAAAATCCAAATGTGGGAAGAGACAATACCAGCTGTCTTTTACTGACAAGCTGGTCTAGCAGTTTAGTTGGTTTTCTTGC
>VWYP01030935.1:222-82600 GCA_013400435.1 Pycnonotus jocosus | reverse complement strand
CATTTGTACCCACATGAAGAAGTGATGAGGGTAGTGGTCTATGACGAGTCAGGATACCCCCTCAGCAACACCATGGATCCCAGCTCCTGGAGGGCAGGATGCTCCTTGTGACTGTCAGGCGGGCAAATGGACAGCTCAGTGCCCACTACAACCACCTGATGTTTCTTTTGACAGTAATCACAATGCACTGTTGGTGAGATTCTCTTTGCTGGCCTTGCTCATGGACATATAAAGCCTTTAAAGCATCAGATCTGCATTTTTGGTCTGCAAGTTGAAGGGTGGAGATTGAATTGGAGTTCTGCTTTTGTGGGCCACCGGGGTCCAAGGCGCCACAGGCTCAGTGGTGTCCATATGTGGTTCTGGACGCACTTACCTATCTCTGCTTCAGCTGCTCTAATACTGCTCAGCCAACTGTCTCTTGTCATTCAGCCACCTGTGCACAATTTGTGCAGGTACCAGCCTTTTCCTCAGAAGTACCTGGGCCTCCACTGAAACTTACCACCTGTGCTGACACCACCTTCCTCACCAGTTTTGTCTGTGTGGAAGCATCAGGCTTTTCAGGGGCTGTCTCAGTAGACACACTGGCTTTGGCTCTGAAATGCCCACCATTATGGCAGAGACCTAAATCATTTGGCACTTATCTGAGATGTGGATCTACTTGTACTATTATTATGATGTGTTTTCCTGACAGCAGTTGACAGAGCAGCTGAAGTCCCATTTTTTGAGCACTGTAAAAGAAAACAATAAGCTTGGCATTTCTTTATGTGTGGTTTTCGAAAAGAGTGGCTTAAATCAAACTTCACTTTTCTTAGTGTGCTTTCCTAATGCTCTGAGCAGGAATCAGTCATGAACATGTGTCCCTAGGTGAAGCTGCTAATGAAAAATCATAGGGCAAGTTGCTTGCTTGACCTTGCATCACACTCCAAATTCAGAGCAGATTTGGGATGATTGAGTTTACACCCTTGGGCTGAGCCAACCTCTTCCACTGCTGCTGGGTAGTAGATATTCAACACTATGAGAAGAGGACCTGTAGTCTAAGGGCTCTGAAGGCAGAAGCAAAAATGAGAGTAGACTCTTAAACGAGCCTGCCGGGAGTGTTCTTGTTTCACAGCCAACTTGTGTGCAATAGAGGAGCTGCTAGTATTATGGGAAAAAAAAACGAAGTCCTAAATGCCTGGTGCACAGTGGAAAGAATAATTCTAATACACTAAAACATCAGCTTGATCATATGAATTAGGTGGTGTTGAAACACTGGAAGTAATTGCAAACTCAGACTACAATAGGTTACTATACTGGTAGTTACAGAAGCAGCTATTTTGTGCTACTGTATCCTCCATTTCTACAGCTGTCCATTCTGTTCATTTCCCCAAATTAGAAACTGTATCTCAAATAAAGCAACAAGTCAAACAAACAAACAAAAATCTTCATTTTTCAATGACATGTCTAGCTGCTTGCTCTGTGTGATACCCAGAATATCACGGGAGAACAAAGTCCTACTAGCTTTTCCATCCTGTGCTTTTTGCCAAAAGCTTACTTTGCTGCTGCCAGTATTTGTTTGGGGCACAGATTTTATATCAGTAACCAGGTAATTTCAAAACAGAATACTAACCTGGTGGTGTTCCTGCTACCCTTCCTGCAGCCCTTCGCTGGACTGCTCTGCTAAGGCTCCTAGAGGCAGCTCCTGGTCAGTCACCCTCCTCCTGGAGGAGGAATGGACCTGGTCCATTTGCTGTGGGGTCATCAAGTATGAAGCAGAATTGTCCATGGCCTCCAGAGTAAGTCAAGAATATGACTTCAACTATAGCAATGCAGCTATGGGTGTGATGAAAGGAAAACTGTTTCTGAGAAAGTAAGTGTATGAAATGTTGTTTGGGTTTTTTTTTTAATATAATACAGTCATCTGAAGCAAAATCATGTCCCACTGTCATGCTCAAGGCTGTGAATGGAGTGTTGTTTGTCCTTGCTGTTTTGATCTAGTGGTTAAGGAAATAAAGAAGGGTGCTTACTGAGCAGAAAGTAAGTAGCTTATTTTACTGCAGTTTAAATTTCAAGCCAGCTGTGCAGCAGTTAGCTCTAGCCAGAGGAAGATTACTTTGTTTCTCCCCTCAACTCGGAGAAACCATCCTACTGATAGAGTAGAGGCACCTGCAGGTCACGTTTTTCAGCTCACTGATGAGCTCACTCAAGTAGAATTTGGAAAAACACTTGGCCTACATAATTTTATTTCTGTTGAGAAAGAAAACAAAAAAAAGTAGGTGAAACATGCAGGTGAAAGATCACAGTTCTATAGATTCCTGAAAGGGACTACATTTGAGGTACAAAATCCACGGTATACCAGCTGTCTTTATACAATGAAACTTGTAATGCTTAGGTAAGCTAGAGATGTTTTTCCTAAGAGCTTCCAGATATTCAAGTTACAACACATATACTGCCACACAACAGCTACTTAGACGAGTTTGCCTCAAGATACTTTTGCTTCAAAGCAGCATGAAAAGCATAAGCTCTATCCCAAGCCAGATGGTTGAGCAAGACTAAACTACCACACTAGAGGTTAAATCTGGACTTGTCTTCTCAGCATATTTTCTGAAAGAAGGTTTTTAAGATTTTTTCTGTGAATAGCTGTCTAAAAAGAAGGGGGTGGTGTTTCTAAGCCAACATCTGGTCTAAGAAAAGAGGCAATGAGCAATTTTGTAATTATATTGGAAACACTACAACTACAATAATTAGAACATTCATACAGAAATTTAAGAGTCAGCTTGAAATAATGCACACAATACATTAATTTCAGAACATCCTAGATGCATTGGCTGGTTGTATTCACTAGCCTTCTCTCCTCTGCAGGATCACATATACCCACTAAGAGGACTGGTACTGCTTTCCACAACACACCACAGGGTATCTGATTTCAGTAATCAAGGTGGAAATCAAGCTTCCCCTAGCAGCAGGCTGATGTTCCAAGCCACCTGTGAGCTGATAAAGCCTAGAGGATTTGTGCAGCAACCAGCTGACGCAGCTCCAAGCAACCAATGGCTCCACAGGCAGTGTGGCTCAGGACAGCAGCCAAAGGGGAGTCACCAGTGAAACAAAGCAAGCTCCACACCCAGCTCTGGGGTCAGGAACAGTGCTGGCCCAGGAAAGGACTGTCTAACCTCCTGTGGGACAGCGTGGAGACCTTGGGGATCATGTGACTTTAATGAGCCTGTGAAGATTGACCACATCTGTGTCAGCCCCATCTACCACGTCGGTGCATTAGAGCCAGTCTCTACTTAACAAACACCAGTACAAGCCCAAACATTATTATCATCCTAATTGGTACAAAACTTAACTACATCTTACCATGGATTATAAGTACTTGTGCATACTTTATTCACAGAGTGTAAGATCTAGAAGTCCTAAAAAGCACACCATAGAATCTTAGTTTAAGCCTGGGCAATTGCACACATACAGGAATTACAAGGTTTGGAATAAAAGACAAGCAGGTAAGGAAATTGTCTAGACCAAGAGGCAGGGGTGAAGTGCAGTCAACTTCATTTCAGCTTGCATCCTGGAGCTTTATATAAATTGCAAAGTCAGTTTAATTACTTAGTTTATTTCTTTATGCTTTTAGAAATAACTATGGCTGGATAGAACAACAAATAGCAGGAGGTGAGAGCAAACTGCTTGCAGTCCTTCACTCATCCACTACTGCATACAAAACAAGCATCACAAGTTATTCACTGGCCCATTTATGATGTCTGGCACTGAACACCACCTCTAGGCTGATGCTCATCATCTTCATACACTTCTCCATTATAGTGGTGTTTTCGCTTCTGAGATGGATCAAAGTCCACTAATTCCACTTGTTCCATTTCCTCAGTTTCTTCTATCTCCTGCCTTGTAGGTAGCAATTTTTCGAGTAAGGACAGCTTATCTGAGGACAGGAAGCCACTCTCTGGGAAGATGACCTGAAATGATCAAGATCTAAGGTTACTTAAGCCTACCTGAACAATTTTTTTACTAAATCAAACTGACTTACGGGTTAAATATCTGCCACAGGCAGCTTTGTCATTATAGATGACTTAAATTCAGAGTTTAAAAAAAGTTATCAACATCACTAAGCTGTTTTTTGATGCCTCCAAGAAGTTAGCTTCTAATTCTGGCAACTCAATCAACGTCTCCTGCCTCAGGCTGCCCTCTGGAATCACCCACAAAAGCAAAGTACATAAGTAATATAACAGCACATAGAACTACATATTTATAACAGCACATACAACTACATATTTAAATATATATGTAAAAACAAAATGTCAGTATTAGAGATATGGTTGAATTGACATATTCTATCTGCTATAGCTCCCAGCACAACCTTCTTCCCAGGGAAGAAAATCAGTGTATTCCAACCTACTCTTCTGCTCCAGTGCAGAAGCTGAAGTTACTCATGCATCCTTCTACGGGACAATAAAACCTAAAGAATATGTCAAACAAATGGAAACTCACAAGGCTGCTGAAGAAATTCCTCTGGTATCTAACGTACTTTGAGCACACAGCGTTCTGGAAGTTTTCTCTTTGTTCTGAACTGTAATTCTAACAGGTTGCATGTTCTCACCATTGTAAAGAACAAATACCAAAGCAAGACATCAGATTACTGTTATCTCTTCTTGACTGAGTTGATTCACTTACCCTGAATTCTATGATCAGACGTCCTTTTTCATACGGCCTGCGATAAATTGGCATACCTTCATTCAACACACACTTGATAGCCCCATGCTCAACAACCTGGCCTAAAAAACAACAACAAAATTACCAAAAAAGGAAGGGATCCATGCAGGCAACAGAAGCAGCTTTAGTTAACTTGTTAATTAATTCCCTTCAATATTTAGGTAGTTTTCTACACTGTGGTCAGGCAGCAACACCAACATGTAGCAGTCTAACAGGAACTTACTGCCTGGTACCATCTGAGTAGGAAAGCAGATTGACGTCTACATTATATTCCTGTAACCTTGTTATGCTTCCCAAAGGAAGCATACTTACAAATTTATTAAGTGCTCCATTGCTTCCAAGGCTGAAAAAGTGGTTTTCAGAGACCCACAGCTTTCAATTCTCATGAGATATCCTCAGGATGCAAGTATGTCCATGAGGTAAGCTCTGTTACTATGTCACACAAAGAGAAAGTTACTGCTGACTGCTGTGCAAAAATCCATTTTATTTTAAGATTTGTACTGCAAAGACTAGGGCAAAGAATTTGATACCAGCACACATCCCTTTTACATCAAGATGGGGTGCTTTTGTTCCTTTAGATTTCCAGCTTGCATTCAGTGTATGCTAGAACTTCCAACAGAAAGCAACCAACTCTTACCAGGATGGGAGGTAATAATAATAGTTCTGTTATCCAGCGTTGTGATAGGCTTTTGAAAGCCACATAGTGCTTCAACCAGCTGAATATCCATAGACAGAAGCAGATCTTCATCTCGTCTAAGGCAGAACCGATCAACAACAGTCACAGTGAGAGAGAAAACAGTATAAGGATCATACCCAACTTCAATATTTAACTTGGAAATTACAATAAGCTGTAATTATAACAGAAGCCCAGGCAATTAAACAAAGAATACCAAATATTAATGTAGCTCCTCAATTACTAAACTGATACCCACTCTGAGAGCCATTATGATCATGTCAAGCTATCTGAACTGTTAGAAGTGTTTATTGAAAAGAAATAAATACAAGTCCCACTTGCATCCAGT
Organism: Pycnonotus jocosus; assembly: GCA_013400435.1. Classification (NCBI taxonomy): domain Eukaryota; kingdom Metazoa; phylum Chordata; class Aves; order Passeriformes; family Pycnonotidae; genus Pycnonotus; species Pycnonotus jocosus. The sequence goes on along the minus strand of VWYP01030935.1, from coordinate 76,880 downwards.
CTCACTTCACTGCTCCTTCCCAATTAAAAGAAAAAAAATAAAATCTCAGCCTCATAAATACTGAAACTGGGACAACTAATTCCTTTCTTTGCATAGACAAAATACCTTCTTAATTGCACTATGGTAAACTGTTACACTCTGAAGATTTATTACTGGGGAAGTCTGAACAGGTGATGGCACTCTGGGTAATCATACAAGTACCTTTCAGAAAGTACCAAGAAGTATCTGGAATAGTGTTAATTACTTTAATTGTGTTCTGACTTCAGTATGGCAATGCTAGTGATTGTCTGCATGTTCAAAGGCTACAAAATCCTTCATCTTATTCAGAGAATGTAGAGCACTCACACTGTTTTTAAAAGGTCTCTGGCAGGAGACTTGAATGAAAAGCTAATTTTAGACTCTGACAGGAGAGGAGGAACATCCCACTTGTGCGACCTCAGCATAACCCCACAAGACCAGCAATATCAAGGGTTATTGAAGGACGCTAGAACTGAAGGCAGTGGGCAGAAGGATAGCAAAAATAATCTAGCAGAATTGTGACTTTGAATCCTAGGAAACCAGGAGAACAGTTTGGCATATCTGAATCAGTGTCTGGCTTCACTGGAAGTTAAGAAAAATCAGCTGAGTAGGCTCATCCAAAGCAAACAGAAGTGATTCTTAACCTGTAAGCTCAGTGTTCCTTGGCACAGAATTCTGGCACCAGCTTCAAGAGCTCAGCACCATACATGATAGTTGGGCAGACCAGCTGCAGGTTTCCCAAGAACCTTTGGCTCACCATTCCTATTTACAAGCACAAGGTCAGTGGCTGGTGTTGAAATGCCTAAGTGCTTTCTCTAAACCCCTCCGGTTCCCTTGTAACTGCTCTGAACAGCAGCAGCGAGACAACAAATCCAACACACTTCTGCAAGATCATCAGCGGTGCTTTTAACTGGACCAAAATACACCTGACAGACTAATTTCGCAAATAGTAACACTATTTATGTTACTATTTGTGTTATTTAGTAACACTAAAGAGGGAGCTGTGCAACACCCAGCTGCATTGCCTGGGAACACAAAAGAGTTGAGATGTGGTCAGTGCTACTTGAGTCACTTTTGCTTTCACAATGAAAACCAGACAAGACGAATTATCCTGCCCATAGCACTCAGGCAGGAAATGAAGTGTGGGAAAACATGTTTGATCACAAGGGTGCATAGTATACTGAGTAAGTTTGCCCTAAGTAAGATCCACAAACACATGTGCACACACTCCAAGTTTTCTGGGCCTTGAGGACAAGTGGACAACAGTTGACTCTACACCAAATGGTAATTTTCTGAGCTAAGTGATTGAGAGCAAGGAAACAGTCACAAATACTCAAAACTACTAAAACTCTCAGTAGTTTAATGAGTTCTTAAAATTAAAGATTTGTAAACTCTTAACTGTAAGTGCTTTTGTTTGCTTTCTATCCCCTTCTGTTGCCAAAGCTCACAGGAGATTACCTCATGCTATTAAAACACAAGTGGCCTGACTAGCAGAATTCCCCCACCTCAGCACTCCTCTGACCACCCAGACAAACTCACAGCTGACTGATAGCCACGTGATCCTATCTCCTGACACTCAGTAGTACAAGATGAGTGGCAACCAAGGAAGCATGTAGAAAAACATCACAGGAGATAACATAAAAGAATTTCAAGCATCTTTACCTTGTAAATACAGAGTGGTCTTTCTGATCCAAGACAATAATAATATCCCCTGGCTCCAGACCTGGCTCTTGGTCCCCCTCACCATGGAATGTTATTTTCTGACCATCCTTCATTCCTATTGCAGAAAACAAACATTTTTTTTAAACATAAATGCACCACCAACAAACACTTCTATAGGCATGAGTTGGTATCAAGATATCTCTGGATCTTTAAGCAAGAACATCAGGATCTTCCCTAGAAGCATTTATTTTTATTATTTTTTAATTTAATCACTTGTTCAACAGATCTTAATGGTGCTAACCTGAATTCAGTGTTATGTCTCAAGATCACCAAGTTTAACTGTACTGCCAAAAGAATCACCAACATAAAGTCCTGAAGGGAAATATCATCAAAAGAGTTTTCATTATACACACAGATACAAAAAAAGAAGTCAGAAACACTGTGTACAAACTGCATTTTAAGAGCAATTGACCAGTCAGCTTCTTCAATTTTATAAATACATGGCACATCTCCTTATGAATCATCATCTTAGTGCCTGCCAAGTTCAAGAAGCATTCCCCACAGACTGAAATCCTGTAAGAAACTTGTTTCACCCACACAAGAAGTCTATCTAACAACACTAGCTCTCTTGCTGTATCAGTCTCTTTCTCTTTCCTTCTAGAAAAACATTTTTGTAAGACTTCCCTGTTCAAAATATCAGTAATATATCCCTTCTAGTTCTCTTATTTACTACTACTACTGTAGGATTTTCCCTACAAATTCAGGCATCGCATAAGCTCTGCTTACACATCTAGCAGTTGCAGATCATAATCGTGAGCAAGTCTGCAGAAGTCACGTACTTGTCAGTTTGTTCTGTCTTACAGGCTGCACTACTCCAGAGCCTTCTCCCACCAGCTTTTGGGCAGCCCCCTCAGCAGAGATGCACTGGTGACTCAACAGCATTCCATTCACCCATCCTGCTGCGCCTTTGCGTATCGAGTTGCATTTTGCCAGGCAAGGAAGCAGTACCTGCTGAGCAGCACTGTCAGGGTTATGTAGCCAACAGAGCTCTAAGCATGAGAGGCTTAGCACTGTCTCTGCACCCTATCACTATGGCAGACCTGGTTCCCCTTCACACTGAAACACAGCGGAAGTGATCGGAGTCTGCAGGGTTTTGCTGCAGGCAGTGAAAACTGATTAGGCGACCTGATAACAAACTTAGACGGACCTGAAAAATAATTCACTGCTTACAATGCAGGTTTCAGAATTCATTCTTAGTAATGTACTAGGCTTTAGAAGTGAACATAGAGACAGCTGATCTTCCCTAGAAACAAGTCTACTTTTTGTAAGGCAGCAACGAGCAATTTTACTGTGTATGTATTCAGCACTGTTACTCACCAAATCACCCCCACATATTTGCTAAACCTTCTGTTTTAGTGCTGCAAAGTCAGTCAGTACATCCAAGTTCAATACTTCACCTTAGTAAGACACCTCACCTTTGTCAATGTGAACTTCTAGGATCTTCTTTTCTCTAACAATTTTTCTGCCATTGCAGCTCTTACACCGGTCCTTGGGGCTGATACGCTCCCCATGCCCCTGACACTCCATACACACAGACTGGATCTGCTGCACCATTCCTGGCCCGATCTGGTGAATCCTGATCTGCATTCCTGTTCCCCTGCAATTAGGGCAGCATTCTACTGCACCTTTCTTACCACCACGACCTGAGAACAAAAATTGGAAATAGGTGGTTATGTGCTACCAGGAAAAAAAACCAAAAAAACAACCCATAAGTTTTAGAAACATCTTTTGTTTAGCTGCAGTTTCAGCATTACCTTCACATTTGTCACAAATAACATTTTTCTGCAGGGCAAGTTTCCTCATTGCACCATTGTACATATCTTCTAAACTTACTGACAACTGATGGACCACATTTTTACCTGTAAAAGAACACAGACATTTACTCAAATTTAGAAGCTTGGTCTGCACATCTCCCTGCCAAGCCATGATAAACCAAGTCTCTGGGCTTTTACATCCTGTTTCAATACAGCTTTGTCGTGTCTTGCTTGTATTGGTCAAAAGCCCCTTCCTAGCTTCTATCATATTAGGTAACAGTTGTTATGACTCTGACACAGTTAAACTCTGAAGAGAGCTTCTGGGAAAGTACAAACAGTAAGAGCAACAGAACATACAGAACCTCAGACGTTTTTAAGTTTTATAGTGCAGGACTCTGGTTTTAACAAAGTCACCAACCAAAGAGATCTACAAATAAGTGTGAGACTCTGGCATCTCCACTTCAGTACTTTCTTCCTCTCAATAGGTGACCTTTTGGAACCGGAAATGAGCAATTACATTTTTACCCTCAGGAATTCCTTAGCACAGTCAGCTGCTGTAGGCTTAGTTTTGTAAAGGATGCTGAGCTCTGGGGTTGTTACAAGTACTTTGACACCACACTCTTACCTTAACAGTTTGATGCAAAACATTTTTTCTTCCCTTTTTCACCAGATCTGCACCAAGAGGTAATGGGGTCAGCATTGCTCTTAACAAGTTCAAAGTTTTCCCCAGCATGATTAAATTGGAGCTTAACTTCTGGGTAGCATTTTACTGGAGTTTCAACTTAATACAACTGCACAGTGCAGGAACACAGAAAGACTTCACAGACTGAACTGGATCTTGGTCTCTTGTAGAGATAGTTGCTTTTAGATGCTACACTTACAGTAGCCTAGTTAACAAGCCATTTAAAGCTACTTTACTTTCCCACTTCCTAGTCTGTCTATTAGCAGCTAGACTTACACTCAGCAAAAGGTTCTCCAAACACATCTGGTGAGTGATTAACAGGAGACAATTCACAGGAGACCAAACTACCACCATACCAACCAAACGCCCTCCCTTTTGGTTTCAGGCGTTAAAGAACAACAGTTTTCTCCAATTTTTACATTAAGCCTGTAACTTCAGTTTAACTCCGTCTAAATTCCAACATCTACGGCATTCTCCTCAGAGAATCTGACCCCCACGCCGACACGTTACCTCGCCTCTCCCTCTGCATCCTCCCTCCGCCGCCGAAGAACATATCGAATATGTCCATGGGTGACCCGAAGCCGCCGCCGGAGCCACCCTCCTTGATGGCTTGCTCTCCTCCTTTGTCATACAGCTCCCTCTTCTTCGGGTCCGACAGCACTTCGTAAGCTTGGGAGATCTGCTTGAACTGCGGGAAGGACAGTCACCGGCACTCAGGAACCTGCGGTACCCCCGGCGGGACTCCCTCCCGGCCCCTTCCCGCCCGGCCCCCCGGCCCGGCCCGTCCCGCCGACCTTCTCGCCTTCATTGGGGTTCTTGTCCGGGTGGTACTTGAGCGCGAGCTTGCGGTAGGCCTTCTTCAGCTCCTCGGCGGACGCGTTGGGCTTCACGCCCAGCACGTCGTAGTAGGTGGTCTCTTTCACCATGGCGGTGGCGCTAGCGGCAAGAGGCCCCCGGGGCGGCGGGCGCAGACCCCGCTCCCTGCTGCTGCGATCCCGACTCTTCTGGAAAGTTCGGGCCGGTCCTGCAGCCCCGCCGCTTTACAGCCGGCCCCACCCCGGAAGTCCTGCCCCGCGGCGCGCCGGGCCCGGGCGAGAGGCCCACCAATGGCTGCTCGGGAGGGGAAGGCACTTGGCCAATCAGCGCCCGTCTCCGCCGCCCGCATTGAGCGCGGACCCCGCCCCGCCCCGCGCAGGCGGTGGCTCCCGCTCCGCCCAGTGTCTGTTTCTCCTCGCGCCTGCGCCCCGGGTGACTCCCGCCCTCGGAGGCACCGAGCTCCACTGGGTACGGGACGCCGGCCTGGCCGCCGCCTTGGCGGCACCGCTCCGCGCCTTCCCCCCCCACCCCCGCCACTCTACGTGGGCCTGGCTCCCGGCGGCCCGGCCCGCTGCACGCTACTGCCCCTGTGCAAGGACGCAGCGCCCGTTCCTTGTGTGCACGGGCCCAGTGCGCCTGCGCCGGGTCACGCGCCACGGCGGGAGCCACTTCGTGGTCACGTGGGAGACGCGCTGCAGCAGCTGATTGGGTGCGGCGGCGGCGGCGCGAACGTCGCGCGCGCGGTAAGGGGGATGGGTCCGTCCCTGCGTTGCCATGGGAACGGGGCCCACAGGGATGGGTGTGCCACAAGGGTGGGTGTGTGACGGTGCCGGTGTTACACTGGGGACGAAGCACTGCTTTCCGCCGGGATGAGGTCACCACCAGAGAGCTGGGAGGAGCAGCGCCGAGCACCGGGCGGGGTGAGGGATCTTTGCTGTCCAGGGTCAAATTAATCTAAACTTGTGGCTTTCATAGCATGGTCCATGTGCTGACTGCTGCTGGATGAGGCTATCCCGACTCTCTCGTCATCTCTTGTCTTCTGCTGCTCTCTTGTTTTGGTGGTTAAGTTAATCTCTCGAATGAAGTCTGATTCAGTGGAAAACAAATGGAGCTATTTTGTGGCTAGCTCTTCTGTCAGATGGAACTGTCAATCCAATCGATTTTTCCTATGTATGGTTCGTGAATGTGAGAATGTATGTTAGTGTAGGAAGGAAAACAGGATTGCCCTTTCAGCCAGCTCTTAGGTTATGCAAATGCTGGTGATGTGCTTTGCCTTGAATTTCAGAGACATGAATCAAGTTAGCACAATTGGCTCAGCTAGTGGATGGGCTGGCAACAGAATTCATGGACCCTGTTCCACAGGAAGGTGGCTCATCGGGAAGTGGCGTGTTGGTAACACACTGGGTTTTTTTTACTCTGTAGCACAGAGATGCGTGTGTGCTGGCTTGTGGGGAAAGAGAAATGCACTCAGCGAGTGAAACTGCCACACTTGGAAGCTGTGGTAATTGGGCGTGGCCCAGAGACTGGGATAACGGATAAGAAGTGTTCACGGCAGCAAGGTAAGGTGATTTAGCTCAAATCCTGCTTTCTACCTGCAGCAGCAGCTGAGCTTGCCTTGTTCGTCTGTGTGGTCTGCCGTGTTGCCTGGTTCTTGAAGTCATCAAGCCTTTTTAGTGAGCACTTACAGAGATCTCTGGGAGCTAAAGAATCATTTCTTTAGAATCAGAGATCAGAATTCAGCAACAGGATGTCCACCTCCATAAACTAAAGCATTAAACCTTAATGTGAGTTCCCAGGCCCATAGTTGTGTTTCAATGTCTGCATCCCTGCTTCGTGAGATTTCTTCTTACTAGTACTCCACCAACTGATTTTAACATGACTTTTATTTTATACATAAAATATGACCTTGGAGAAGATATGAAAATACGTGTCACATATAAAATACATCTTCCCTGCCTTCTGTGCCTCTGGACCCAGTCTTGCTCTATGCCTTATTGTCACAGAGGGCTGGTAAGAATGTCAAGAATATGTATAAGACATCAACAGAATCCACCTTTGTTCTGAAGTAGTTCCGCCCTTTGCTCAGTATATGGGTTGGCTCTGTTTTTATCTGTGGTCCTAGAAAGAAGAGACGAGGCAGAAATATTCTTGGCATATGTTCACAAAGATCAGCTCCAGAAAGAAACAGATTCTCAAAGAGAGGAGTATTTTCTGCACTGGTTGGTTCAGCAGAGTTCTTTTTATTTACATTGTTTTGTTCTTTCTTTTCAGTTCAGTTAAAAGCAGACTGTAACAAGGGGTATGTCACAGTTAAACAGGTATGTGATTATGGGTTTACAGTATTTCTGATACTTACTGGGACAGTTGTACTTAACTTCACAAATGCTCCAAGTGATGATTCTGATCCCTGGGTCTGAGGGATCCAAAGCTTTCTTATCACCAAGGGAGGTTACAGCAAGTCACCCTCAGAATGAACTTTTTAGTGCACCTCAGTGAGAGACTGTGCTATTCCTTCCAGATACGTTCCAATCTAAGAGAGCCAGACTTGCAGCATCAGGGAATGCTGTTGTCAGTCCTCAATCAGTTCTGTCAGATGCTGCATTTCAGAGACTTTGGACTTCTACTAAACTTGCTTATCTTCCTCCTGAGCCTTAAACTTCATAAGCTGAGGCAGCCCTTTGTTTAAGGGCTTTATTTCCACAGTTGTAGAAGATTTTTGTTGGTGGGCTGATAGAGCCAGAGATTTGGTTCCTTTTGGGAAGGGATGGGATGTGAGGCAGCACAGCAGGAATGCTCATGTTGCTGGATGGATGGAGGCAGTTGTATTCCCTCCCACTCTTGAGATGCAGTATCTCTGAGATAATACGAAGAGAAAAGTCTCTGGTGCTGATGTTTGTGTGTGTGTGCCCACAGCATCAGCCTCTGCAGGCAACACAACAACGTGTTCTGCCTACCAAGGGGAAATGTCTTCTCTCAAAATGCCTCCAGAGCCCACTAAGCACAGGCACCCCAGTGGTACCTGGTGAATCTGGCAGAGATATCTCAGAGTTTTTCACAGAAATCAGCTCTACTCATGATTTGAATATTGTGTTACTGGAATCTCAAAACTGGGAATACTTTCTGGTGGTGGGTGCTAGCATGGTTTCACTGCCTGTTGAAGAGTTGCTCCCCAGGTGAGAGGTGTGTGGCACAAGGTTCCAGTGATCAGTTGTTGGATGCTTTATTCACTGATGGGAAGCATCCTTGAGGTGAGTGAAACTGCAGAGCTGTAGACTAAAGAGATCCTGGCTGGAATCAGGTGTGTGCTTCATTGCAGTGAATACCAAGTGAGAGGCATAGTACCATCTTGTGAAGCATGCAGGTATGGCAGAGACAAAGCTAACAAAACACTCTGGCCAAGTTCATCAGTCACAGGAGAGAGATGATTTCCTAGAGCCTTTTCCGTGCATAAACATTAACCAAAAGCAGTTTGCTGAAAATTCCTAATTTTTGTAGTGTCAGCCACATGATGAGGCAAAATCCATCAATCAAGCAACCACTGTAGGTTGCCTACACCACAGTGTGATTGCACTAAAATAATTCACTAAAACTGCTATTATTCCTCAGAAATAGTTGCTGCTGTTGCTAGTGGTTTTAGTAGGTTGCTAATTTGTGAGGGAAGTTGCAGCACAAGTGATGCTATAACTGCAGCTGCTGCAGACCCAGGCTCCCTGTGACTCCAGGCCCTGAGGTTGTCTGCTGACAGCTGTGACTGCAAGACTGGGACAGAAACAGATATCCACGGTGCTGCACTGCCTGGTCTGTTAAAGCAGGTTGATGTGGGCAGGGTGGGGAGTGAATATTAAATGCATTTGCCTTCCAGGATACTGGTATTTCAGAAGAACTGAGAAGAAGTTGGTGATTCCACTTACAACATAATTTTCTACTATATTTTCTGTTGCTCTGTCTACCAAAGATAGGGGTCAACCCAACTAGTATTGATCTCGTGAATATTGGTAAGGATGAAGTGGTGAAAATGAAGCCAGGCCAAGTTCTGCATATTGTGAATAACCTTTACCCCTACACGGTGCAATTTGCCGAAGAATCTGGGAAAACTGTTCCAAAAGCAGAGAAGACGCCACATGAGGACTCCTGTGAGAATGATGATATAGAGCTTGTGCCCAGAAAAACAATGAAGTTGGAGGTGGTGGATACACAAGGCAGTTCTACAAATCCCAAGCTAAGCAATACCAGTGTATCTACACATGAAGGAACTTTGAGCAAAAAGGCAAGTGTCTTGGTATTAATACTTGTCCTGTTACTCCTGGGGTTGTGTCTTCCATGAGGAGACATGGTCTGTTTTGTGGATTCTGGTGCTGGCAGGCATCTCAGGTGAACACAAATCCTCAAAGTATACAGGGCATGAGAGGTGTTACGTGCTCCTGACATCACCCAGATCCTTAGAAAGTTACTTGGGACCCATTCTAACCTGGCCTGAGGGTTAGGTGTGTGTGAGGGGGCTTCCCTGTAGCAAATGAGGATTTAATCTCTGGTTTCTGCTGCAGTTTCTGCTAGAAGAATAGTCCATGTGAGCTCCATTTGGCTGGAGTCACACAAGGACACTGTCCTGGCTCTTGAGTGGTTATCTAAAAGCAAGTGCACAGAGAACAGAACAACCTGAGCCTTTTTGTTTTTTAGGTAGTTTGTTTGTAATTGCATGGGGCTTTTTTTCTCCTGCTTTGTTCATTCTGTATGGCAGAACCATTTTTACATTAATGAATGTTACTAGCCAGAGTCTTTGAAAGGGAGTTTTTTGCCCTGTAACATGGACAAAATAAAAGATCTTAATGCATTTGGAACTAGTGCAGTGCTGGAGGAGAAGGCACAGAAATGAAATCCCTTAAGACAAAATTTTAGTCTCAGGTTGCAGTGGGTTAACCACTTACTTCATTTGTGGACTTGGGCTAGTTATATTAGGACTAGATTTGTGGTGAAATGAGCAGGGAGCTGACTACTCACACTGTTTCCCTGCCAGCACTGTAATAATGTTTGAATGTCTTCCTTTATAACAATACGATGAATATCATTGCTGATCTGAATAGTTAAAACATCTATTTTGAAAAAGGTGCACTCAAGGCACACCTGCTATTAGGTGTTCAGTAGCCAAGTTAAGAAATAGCTTGTCTTGGCTTGATCTTCCTGGCCTTTCTTGTTTTCTGTACAAGCCACTGCACAATACAAAAAAATCAATACATCTAAGGATAAGGGCACACACTGCAATGACTTTGCTCTGTGCAGAGCAGTATGAGATAGGACAGTTAATGGACAGCTTTGGTCTCTCTTTGGTTCTCGTGATCCCTGAAGCAGAGGGCCTTGTGCCATGGCACATGCAGGCAAATTATTAAATTTAAACACATTTATAGCTCTCTGTTGTTAAATTTCAAATGTTTGGAAGATTGAACTTTCTGTCTTCACGGTATCTTGTTAGAAGTTTTCAAAAGTAGCTTTTTGAGGGCAGCTGGAGCAGGTGTGTCGGCATTTTGTAGAAGGGAAATAATTGAGCTTCTATATTTATATATTCTTCTTCTAATTATCGTTCAGCTATTGTTGTACTGCTGTATACTAATGAATGTTCTTAACTGACTCCTTTAAAATATGTAATTGGATGCTTAATTGTCTTATAATTTAATTTCCCCATTCTGTGCTATAGGAACATTTAGGACACTGGAGTCAGGGTCTAAAGACCTCCATGCAAGATCCAAAAATGCAGGTGAGGGCTGTGTGCTTGTACTTTACAGTAGATCCTGTCTAGCAAAGCTAAATGAACTTTCTTCCTTCTGCAATTTGCTTTAACAATCTGATTAATCAGTGGAGTCCTGCATAAGGGCTGAAATGTACTTGCATCTCTCTCTGTAGTAAGTCTCTACTTGGGAGGCTTTACTATACTGATTTTGCAGAGTGTCATTGTCTTAATTATCGTTGAGCTCTCTGCACTGTGAGATTTGGCCAACAGATTTCAGAAAGGTTGATGGGAGAGCAGGCGAGCTGTGCCGTTGTTTTCTTTCCTCAGGGAAACCAACTGAAATGGGATTATCATTTGAAGCTGAGCAAGCCACAGAGGTTCCTGTTCTCCAGCAGTCAGCACTGTCTTGTTTCTTGGTGCAGTTTCCTGGTTTCCAGCAAGTTCTTAACTTTGATAACATTATGTCAGCTGACAGGATCTGACCCCTCGTCTCACTGGGCCCCTTCAGGTGGTGATCACCGTCAGGCTGAAAATAATTTAGAGTCATAGTGTGTATTGAGTTGGAAGGGACCTGTCAGGATCATTGAATCCACCTCTTAGCCCTGCACAGGACATCTCCAGAAGTCACACCATATACCTGGAGTGCTTCTTGAATTCTGACAGACCTGGTGCCATGATGACTTCCCTGGGGAGTCTGTTCCAATGCCCAGCCACCCTATCTTTGGGTGAAGAACCTTTTCCTGATATCCAGCCTAAACCTCCCCTAACTCAGCTTCAGGCCATTTCCTCAAGACCTGTCACTGGTCATAAGAGCAAAGAGATCAGTGCCTGCTGCTTCTTGTCCCCTCACAAGGAAGTTGTAACTGCAGTGAGGTTTCCCCTCAGTGTCCTCCAGGCTGAACAAGGGACCTCACTGTTCCTCATATGGCTTCGTTTGAGACCCTTCACCATCTTCATAGCCCTCTTTTGGACACTTTCTGAGAGCTCAGTATCTTCTACTGTGGCACCCAAAGCTTTCCCCAGCCCCCGAGGTGAGGCCACCCCAGTGCAGAGCAGAGCAGGACAATGCCCTCCCGTGCTCAGCTCTGANAGGGACCTCACTGTTCCTCATATGGCTTCGTTTGAAGGCCCTTCACCATCTTCATAGCCCTCTTTTGGACACTTTCTGAGAGCTCAGTATCTTCTACTGTGGCACCCAAAGCTTTCCCCAGCCCCCGAGGTGAGGCCACCCCAGTGCAGAGCAGAGCAGGACAATGCCCTCCCGTGCTCAGCTCTGATGCTGTGGCTGATGCACCCCAGGACACAGGGGCCCTCCTGGCTGCCAGGGCACTGCTGACTCATGTTCAACTTGTCACAGACCAGGACCCCCAGGTCCCATTCCATGGAGCTGCTCTCTGGCCTCTTGCTCCCCAGTCTGTCTATGTCCAGGGTTGCCCTGTCCCAGGTGCAGAATCCTTCACTTTCCCTTGTTAAACGGTTGTCCAGCCCTCTTAATTTGTCCACGTCTCTTTGCAGGGTCTTCCTGTCTTCAAGGGAGTTGACAGTTCCTCCCAATTTAGTGTCATTGGCAAACTGGTTTTCTATTCCTTCCAGTTCTGTGTCCAGGTCATTTATGAAGAGTACAGGGCTGAGGATGGAGCCCTGTGGAACCCCAACAGTGACAGGTCTCCAGTGTGATGTCACCCCATTCACAGTAACCCTTTCTGTCCAGCCTGCGAGCCAGTTCCTGACTTAGCTGATAATTAAACAGAAGGTTCCTATTTCTTGATTTTTTTTTTTTAACTCAAATGTGAAGTGTTGAACTGCATTGATTTACAGGAGAACTGGATGCCCATTGTCTAGAATTCAGCACTTTCAAATGAGTCTGTCTATAGGGGATGATAAAACTATGGAAATTCTTCCTTGCTTTAAACGTGAAGCAAATTTTTATCCCTGAAGCAGAATTCTATATACTTACCAAAACAGGGCTTTATTGACCCAAAATGTAAGCAGGTTTTAAAACTGTTCTTTTAATGTTAGACACAAATAACTATTTATGAGTGAAGGTTAGCTTTATTAGTTGTAGTTTAAATATGAATGCACAAACAATAGAACTCCTATATGTTCTTTTAAATCAAATATCAAATGGCAATACTTCTTTCTTCTGAAAAGACTTGAAAGTGATCCTTTTCCTACTGGCAGTGGGAGCAGACACTGATATGTGTGTATAAAATATCTTGCTGCTGAAAGAATCACTCTTATGATTTGTGTACCAATAGAACTTTAATCTTCCTTCCTGTAGCGTAAGACTGATCTGTATATAAACATACAAGAATAATTAGCAAAGCTGATGAAGACATCATCCATCTCATCAGCAGGTGCACTGCTAAGAGACCAGGGATACTATAGAGTTTCTGCATCACAGCCTGACAGCTTTTTATTGCTTGGTTCTCCACACTGCTGTCCACAAGCTTCCCAACCATTTCTCTTCCTCAGCTGCATTGAATTGTTGTAGAAGGCAAAACAAAATGGAAACAGGAAGAAAGACATCATAGACAGGAATCTGTTGTCCTTGTGGGTGACCTTACAAAGCAGCACACTGGGTAGGACGAACTGAAATAGCCCAGACTTGAATATTTTTGTCTTTGTAATGCTGGTGGAGGTCTGCAGCATGCTGCTGGTAGCACATCTGAGATTTGTGCTTCACTCCAGAAATCTGCAGCTCAGTGCATTCCGACATGTTCTGTGTTGAGCACAGTGGTTTGGTTTGTGACTGCAGAGCTTGGATGTAGCCTGATGGAAGTAGAGTTCCCTAGGCCTCACTGGTATCTCAGTCCAGGTGATTTTCAAGCCTTCATATACACCTGTAGCTGTGGTTAACTTACTGCAAAATAAGATAAGAAAGGTTTTTCCTTTTATAATAAAATATATGAAAAAGGATGCTGGAACTTCTCCATAGCTACCTGGTGTATGTTACAGAAGAGCATGCTTATCCTGAAGCAAGTTAATTCCGTCAAAAGTGCTCACTGGATAGCCTCTCTCCACTAAATATAGTGCTTATAGGAATAATATATTTAACTTTCAGTCAGAAAGTGATCTAGTTATTTTGTTTTTGCAAGGTTTACAAAGATGAAAAGACTGTAGTCATCAAGGATAAATATCCCAAAGCACGTTACCACTGGCTTATCTTACCATGGGACCCCATTTCAAGCCTGAAGTCAGTCACCAGGGACCACCTTGAACTCTTGGAACATATGCATGCCGTTGGGCAAAAAATGATTGAACAGTGCCCTGCCAGAGAGAGCCTGGACTTCAGACTGGGTTACCATGCTATCCCCAGTATGAGGTAACACCTAGAGGAGTCATATGGTGGACATGATGTTCTTCCAGTTACATACTTTTGGGGCTAAATCCATGATGAGATTTGGCATTGCTAAAGAACAGGCAATCCTCCTCAACACTACAGGCAGCTTGGTGTGCAGTCCTTTGCCCCATACTGCTGTATAGATCCTGATGCACAGGTGTCTTTGGCATGGTGGGAAATGCCTGTTGGGCTTCTCTAGCAGAGGTTGATGCCTGGAGCTGTGGGATGCCTGTGGTCCACCCCAGTGACACTGGCACTGCTGCCAATGCTAGGGCATCCCCCTCCCAGGGCACCAGTGTGGGATTAGAGCACTGACTCCTAGACCTGTCAAGTCCTGCCTAATACTGAGCAAGGATTTGAATCTTGTGTCTTAAGTCCAGACCTTGGAGTGTCCAAGTGCCTGTTGATACTGCAGTCAGTTGTTCTCCAGTTCTTGAATTAAGCTTTTGAGCACTGATCAAGTCCCATTCAATTACTCTACAAATAATAAAACTTTGGTTTATTATTAAACCTTTAATAAACCTTTGGTTTGCTAGCACTACTGTCTTCACCCTTCTGGAAATTAGCAGGAATATAGACTGCAGTGAGGGGCCAATGGAATATCCAGACTGGTGACCCTGACTCTTTATAAGTGAAATAGTTGGCAAGAGACAGTGTTCCAGAACAGACTGTGTTTCTTCTGTCACAGGGTCAGGACTGACCCACAAGGCTCGCACTCTGCTGAATCATGTTTGCAACTGATGAAACTGCAAAACAACTTTGAGCATTAACATTCTTCTCTCATATCTACGTTATATTTTTTTCAGTCAGCTACATTTGCATGTAATCAGCCAGGATTTTGATTCTCCGGCCCTGAAAACCAAAAAGCACTGGAATTCTTTTACTACAGACTACTTTTTGAATTCTGAAGGTAATGATTAGAAAAACTATTTTCATAACATATAATCCTGCTTGCAGGTTCTGGCTTTGGGGTTTTCTTCCAAACAAATGTGCAAGGTATACATTTTACTGCAGTAAGTGAAAGGTTTTATTTAATTTAAGATATTGGAGAGTAGCACTGAGTAAAACTCAACAAATTTTGTGGCTGGTTTAAATTAGAATGCAGCAATGACTCACTGTGCATGCAGAACAGTGCACAAAGATTTGCAGGGTCATCTTTCCTGATGCTAGGTGGTCTCAATACCTATGGTCTTTCTTATTTTTATCCCCAGATGTCATAGAGATGGTAAGAAGCAAGGGAAAAGTGATGGTGAAAGACCATACCTCTGAACTTCTCCAACTTCCCCTCAGGTGCCATCGCTGTAAACAACAGCAGTCCACAATCCCACAGTTAAAGGAACATCTTAGGAAACATTGGCCAAAATGATTTTGCAAAAAATCGTCTTTCAATCTGTCTTCAGATTTCAAGGACAACAACACAAGGACCACAAAATGTTAACGGAAATGTATGTTTATTAAGTGGAATGACAAATGTAATGTGGGGAAAAGTAGCCTGGAAGCAGCAGCATACTAATTTAGCAATAGCTTCAAGAAAAAACCAAGCCCTCTTCTTCCTCCCCACTAAAAATATAAATAAAGTGACTTCTGAAATTGAAGCTTCTTGGTTGCAGCTTTATTGTGGTACAGCCACACTAATCTATCAGTGAACTGAAGTCTGGAAGAAGTGCTTTGTTTGGATGAAAAGATTTATTTTAATTCAGAAACTGAACCAAGCCCAGATCTAGCTTTCTGTTGAGAAAGAAACGATTTAGAGGTCTTTCTCTTGATGTTTTCTGCCTACCACTGAAGTTCCTCCTACGTGTTAATGTTGCAAGCACTGGTGTGGTTGACAGAATGATGTAGTCAGTGGAGAGGAAGGAGCAGCAGCTGATCATCCCCACTTTGCTGTGCCTCTGAAAAGCCTGACAGTTTAGTGCTGCTGAACTGCTCCTCAGCTGTGGAGTGGGCTTTGCCCCTCACCTAGGTGCCAGGACAGCCTCTGCTCAGGCTCTAAGAGGGGCAAACAATCTCTTTTGGATACAAAGATGTATTTAAACATTTTTATATGAAATACATGTGTGATACACAATGACCAGCTTTACTGCTCCACAGTCATAGAACTATCAAGGTTGGCAATTGCTTGTCTGCGTATGTTGAGGTTGGTACAGAAATTCTGTGGTTTAATCCTGCCCTGTTTCTCCAGTCAGGATTTTAGTGAGCCTCTAATCATTTGATTGTTGTCAAGATGTGAACTGCAGAAGCAGCAGAACAGTAGTAATAAAAATGTCTTGAGTCCTGATCTGTTTTGTGCAGTTCAACTTCATCCTAAGCCCAGCTTTGACTTAAGATGTTCCCCAGGTGAAATGGCTTTCAGTAAGAGTGCACAGAGCTTTTGCTATACAAGCAAAATGCTGCTCCTAACAGTAACACATTCCATGGGGAGAGGGTGTCCTTTTCTTCCACTCCCCCATGCAGCAGCATATTGTTGTACCCACTCAAATGGGGCAAGTAGTACGTTGATGTTGCTGGAAAAGAATAAAGATATTCCTATCATAAAGTCGTCCCCAAAAATGAGTTCTTTCAGCCTGGTATGCAAGAAGCCAATCCACACAGAGGGTCAAGTTTATTTTGTGCTTGTGCAGAGATGGGTGCTGGGTGGTGAATCCACAGAGCCAGCACACCCAGTTCTAGCCAAGCACTCTAGCAAAGATATTTTCAAAATATCTAAGTCTGCACTTACCTGATGTCTAAATACCTGCCTACTCAATAGCTATTTGACAATCTTTTGCGTGCTATAATTTAAAGGTACAATGTGTTTTGAATTTATTGTGCGTATTTAGTTGGCAGGATTCATTTGGAGGTGCGTAATCTAAGCTTTAGAGATGTGGTTTTCACATTATAATGAGCTAAGTTCATCTAAAGGATGCTTTTTTGGCTGGTTTAATTAATTTCAGTAAAACATGGAACATTGCCAAGTGCAGCGTTCAGTATCTGACTCAAGATTTCTGTTTGTGTTCTCCACTTGTTTCAAAACTGTTCTGCAAGACCTTGCCATTTCCCACTTTTCTGGGACTTTGAAGTATTTATTCTTCTCCTGTGACTGTGCAAAATCTTTCTTAAATCATTCATCTTTCACCAGAATGGGATACACTGAGTTGAAGGGTTAGCCATGGCCTAATTTGAAACACCAGTCAGAGTTCAGCTTTTGCTGACATCAGTAATAATATGCCTGAAATTACAAAATAAAGCTTAGATAGTGAGTAACAATGACAAAAGCACAGCCACACTGAATTAATTCTTGATACAAACTAGGGCTTCAGCTGGTTCCATGGGTAAAGTGCTAATGCTTTGCAACAGTAACTAACTTGAACCAAGGCCAGTGGTGAATGCTGGAGAGCTGTGGTATTCCTCATGGCAGACACAGGCCAGAAAGGGAAGCCATGCTTCTTCACGGTGAAATGCACTGCTTATGGCCCATGTGTGGGAGTCATGGTTTTAGTATCTCTCAGCAGGTCAGAGTGAAGCATAAAACCCTGCAATCCACACAATCTGCATGGGAACAGCATGCAGCTGAGTCACAGCTGCACACTCAAACGCAGAGCTTGGTTCAGAGGGACAAGCCTGTGTGTGATGCTGTAAATCAGCGGCCACAGAGGGAGGGATGGCAGCATGTCCATCACTCACTGTGTGAGGTCACCCCTGCATGGGAAGGGTCTCAGGAAGGCAGCAGTGGGCACAGGTCACTGAAGCCAACAAGGGGCAGCCGCCTACAGGGTAGCCTCAAGGCCATGAAGGAAACAAAAGGCAGAAAACGTGGACGTTGTCACAAGTTACTTCACGTGTGGCTTTGCAGGGGACCCACAACCTTCCTCCAACCTTTCATCTACAGCTGGTAGGTCCATACAGGAGACTGCGAGCAAACAATACAACATCCTTGTTGGAAGAAAGCCTCAGAATAGCAGTACAACCTTAACACTCATCAGCCAGTGATGATAAAGCATCTCCCTTCCACCCCTGGCTGTAATTAAATCTCTTCTGGAGCTGTATTTTCTTCTGTAATATTGTTACAGGAATGAGGCCTAAAGCCAAGGAGCATGTGATAAGGACTTCCCATGAGATGTGCCATGAGATACGTGGTGAAGGGATTAACATGGGCTGATGGTAGGCTGATGGGGTGACAGGTTATCAGGCAGAGGGTCAGATGACCCTTGCCCCTGCAGCCATCCAGGTGGAAAAGAGAGTGGTGCAAGAGTTCTGTTCCACCCTTATGAAAACCCCACTGCCTTTGTCCTCGCTTTGCTACTCTCAATACTCATTTACACAGAAAGTTGTTCCCTCCCACTCTCTGTTTACAACTGCAGTTACAGAGTATCTGACTACAGTCTCATCTCTGCTTTTCCCAAAAAGAAAAAAGTTTTTATTTGATAGCCTCAGGGCAAGAGAATGAGAACATGACCACCTTGCAGACAAGTCAAAGGTCTTACTTGTCTCTTACCCAGAGCAAGGATGCCTCTTTGGAAAGATCTGTGCTCTGACTCCATTGGAGTATACCCAGGAACACTTGTACATTGCTCTATACACTTGTATTTTGCAGGTGCGTTTATCACTGGCAATCTAACAAGACATAATCTGTTGCTCCAATGAACTACACTGTGGACCTGTTCATGAAAGTTGCTACTAAACTTGATGGATTTATTTTCCTTTTGTTTAATGAAGCTAATCAGCTGACAGGTGAAAAATATCTAACAAGAGAAACAGGCTTCCATACAGCCACATTTGCTTAGAGGTTGAGACATTTTTATAGTTAACTCCATATTTCTGCATTAATGGCTTACTTCCATTCCTGGTAACTCTGTAGGAGCCTCCACAGAATTTGTAAGAGCAAATTCAATGTGTCTGTAATGACAGTAACTAAAGCTGAGTATATTTCAAGATTACATGCATTACCAAGAAGGCAAAAAACCATGCCATCAGAAATCAAGGGAAAGCTCACTCCTAGCTGCTGCTGAGAGAAAACGAAGGCTCAGCAACTGCAGGAGTTGCAGAAGCAGGACATGCCCCTTCAAGGCTCACCGACACTAGGTGGTGCTCCCAGCTCTAGTGCTCCTTACTCCAAGTTCACTCAGGAGGGAAGGGTGTAGGGGAAGACAACAGGAATTCAGTGATGAATGATTTAGAAGACTGGTCTTTCACTTGGATGGCAGATTTAAAGGAGTTTTGCCTTGATGGGAGCACAAGAGAGTACATACACCCAACCCAAAATGGTCTTCGGCTTTCATCATCACCATGATAGAAAAGCAAAAGAAATCATACAGATACTTAGGCACAAGCACAAATCCTCAGTCAGCCAGTGGCAATTTTACTTTTTCTTGTGTTCTCTTTCTAGACAATAGATTAGGTTGTGCAAGACCTCAGCATTTCCTGGCATTAGATTTAGGAATGTCAGGAATTACTGGTGTCAGTGTTGCATTTCAGTTGCAGGGCCATAGTGCTCTTCAGAGGAGCACAGACTCCCTCATCAACCCTTTCTCCAGATCTGGTAGATGGTTTCTGTATTTCACCACAGACTATGCTCTGCTACCATTTTGAAGACCCAGATCCTGTGAAACAGTCTTGCCCAGTAAAGTCGTTCATGTGTTTTGCCATTTCAAAAACGCTTTATTTACTCTTGGAGAATCTCTTTCCAGTGTAGTCACAGTATTTGACAAACTTAAGTTATCCCCACACAACCCAGAACAGGCCATGAAACTCAGAACGACTGGAAATGAGATGTGCTTCAATGCTTCACACTGACAAAAGATTTTTACCACTGCCCTCCAGCAAGCCCAAGACAGCACAACATACAGTGCAGGACCAAATGGCCACCCCAATCTGATAGAGTTCTTGCCACACAAAAACAGTGATCTGCAGCACTGGACATGCTCATGTTTTGCAGTCAGAACAGAGCTCGGTGCTGTGCCATTAACACCTCCAACTGACAGTAAAGCCTCTTGTTTGTGTGAGGTTTTTCTGCAGCACCCAACAGAAACTGCCTGAACACTGCAGCTGCCAAGTCAAAACTAACCAAGAAGGGATGCTACCACTGGAAGAGTTTCCAGCCTTGTCTCCCTCCTCTGCTCCCAGAACTGCTGCTGTTACTTCTCACATCAGATCACAGAAGTATTGTGGGGTAAAATCGAATTCTCAATACATGACCAGTTTCCAGGTGACACACTTCTGTGCAATAGTGCACAGCATTATCAGAGTACAGCTGCTGATCTGTCTGTACCATAAAGCAGCATTAGTCTATCTTCTTTGATCGCAGATAATTAGGGTAGTATTACCCAACAGTGTGACACTGACACCTCTGCCCTGCTTTTATTCACGTTTTCCTCTGTCCAAGACCTCTCTGGTGTGAATGGGCCCAGTTTCAATAGGGCAATGGCTGTTGGCACTGCAGGATTCACTCTGATGTAACAAAGCAATGATGAAAATCTGGTATCAGCAACACCCAGATTCAGCAGAGAAAACACAAAATTCATTTAGCAACTACAGCAATTTGCTATTGCTACAGCCTTACAGGAGAGTTCTCTAAAGCAGGCTGTGCTTAAAATGTGGCCTGCCATCATGGCAGGTATCAATTCTAGGAGGGAGGAATGGCAGAGAAGATAACCCATCCAATACTGGTGGGATTGCTTCATTCAGAAGAGGCCAACAGGGTAGGAGCTTTCAGAGCTGCATATCCTTTTGCTCCCCAGCCTCACAAGCCACCTCTGCAGTGGATATGAGTGGCTGTGTCCATCAGTGTGACACCATATGGGTCACAGTCACAGCTGCACTAGGTGGAGGGAGCCTTCACTTGAGCAGCCCTAAGAACAGTATATCAGAAACACCAGAACAGCAACAGCTTCTACAAAGATATAATGAAATTATATGAAAAGTTAAGAGTTCAGAGTCCACAGGGATTCCTTGCCTTCTGGTTACTGGAGAAGATGCAGTTTCCACTGTAGATTTTTATTTAATTTTGGTGGAGCCAGTACTTCTGGATCTGAAAAGCAAATGGAACAAGTGTCAGACCAGGGTGGGGTAACAGCAATACAGTTTCTTCAAGAGCTGTCAACTACTTTGTTCACTTTTCTTACATCAAAGAATGCTGGGAAATCTCTTGACATCTATAATTTCCCTGTAGTGACTGATCATCAGCCTGCACAGCAGAGTGTCTTCAGAAGACAGGTTGCTTTCACCTGGAAACCTCTGGGCACACCAAGTCCCCTCTCAATAGTTAAGTGTTACTGTTCAGAAGGAGGAGACACAGGCACAAAGCCACAACCATTAGTGGCACAAAGCAAAACTCCATTCATCACCTGTCACTGGCCCATCATGCACCATAGTGAGCTGGCTTCTTTTGGAGTGAGTAAGAGGCACAAGACTTTTTCTGAAGCCAGCCCTGGAAAGTGGCAATAGACAGGCTGCATCTATAGATTCAAGAGGATTTCCCCAGGCAATTTCAGGACTGGCAGGGAAAGAGCATGTAGGAGTAGGGGGAAGGCAGAAGACTGGAGAGTTGGGACCACCCTCTGCTAGGCCTCTCAGCCATATTTTGTATTCACTACAAGGACTTTGACATGGCAAAGTGACACAACAGACTCTAGCCTGGTCTGGTCAAGAGCCTGGCCTGACTGCCAAAGCCAGAAAGAAAAATTCAGCAGGTTTAAGTTACATGTGGAGTTATGTAACACATTCCTTAAGAAATCAGATTTTCAATTTCCTCACAACAGACTGACATTACACACACAGGAACCCATAAGAAGTTGAGATATTTTAGCACAGGAGACAGTTTCAAACTGAAACAGTTTTGCACACAAATTCCGAGCAAAATAAACTTTGTTAAGAAAGGTGCTCACTTGCCACAAGGCAGCATGGTAGAACCACAAAGAAAAGCAAGGAACCACCACAGCTGAGTAACTGGTACAACTCTTGGCAGGTAGCAGTGCTTAGAGAGCCTCCAAGCCCACTAACCTTCCTGACATTTCACATTCGGACTTAACTCAGAACCTCAACTAACCTTGTACAACAGGAGACATCATCCTCTTTTGCTGATAGGCAGCCATAATGCTGTTAGCAGTTGAATTGGGTCCCAAGATCTGTAAGAAGAAATAGCCACATTGCAATCTGAACAAAGCAAGGCACAAGCAGGGATACTCTCAAAGGCAACTCTGCTATTATTGTCCAAAAACAGGAAACCGCACAGTACAAAGTGAACAGGATCAAAGTCTAATCAGTGTGATCAAAGCCCAGTGATGTCTCAGAAAAGTTAACACAGAGACAGAGAGAACTGCTTTCACACAACTTTTCAGGACACAGAACTCATCCCAGCACCTACTTCTTCACAGCACCATAAATGTCATGATTCAGCAGGACTGATTTTATTACAGTACCATCAATATTTAAACTTCATCTGGGAGTCTCTGTTCCCTGTCAGAACAATTTTAATCTGTCTTTAAGAGTCCTGCTAATCAGCAGATAGGGAGAAGGTACTGGGTTCACCATAAATGCTCAGAAACTACTTATCAGAAATACTTTTTTACTCTGGAAAGGAGTACTGTGATTTCCTTATTTTGCATTAAGCTGAAGCTTAGAAGCCTGACACAACTCTTCTTTTTTTAATTTACTCCTTATGACATATGGTTCAGACTAAATTGACCAATCTAGTAGCTTTTCACTTCACAAGACCAGGCTAGGAAACAACTGCTCTAGTACACTTCTACCATTAGGCCTAGAAAAGAAGGGAGTGTTCCCATATTCTACAAATTAAGATAGAGCTTACAAAAACAAGCCACCACTAGGACAAGGCAACACAAGCCTCAGAAGACCTCATCACATCTAGTGGCATCCAGTGTGCAGGAGACACAGTAGGCTATACATGTTGTACCCATCTAGAGTGTACTGACTTGGCAGGTCCTTCCCAGAATGTCTACTGACCCTCTAACAGAAAAACACCCGAATTTTGAAAGCCATGGAATGATTCTATGCTCTTTGCTGGAGAGTGCAAAATACTGCTAAACACTTGATACTGTCTAGTGACAGAAGTGATAGATATTATGGATGAGTGCAGACCAAGCTGACAGAGCTCTGTTGCAGGTCTGGAGTCCAGATTTCTGGGATTGAGATCTCCATCAACTGCAAAACCTCTTCCAGGACTTGCTGCAGTGCCCCAGCTTGCTCATCATAACCAAGGAGCACAAGCTGCTTCAGAAGGATGTGTATCTCTCCTGCAGGAGGGAAGAGAAGCAATAAATAGCAATCAACACAGGTATACTAAATGAACAGCTACATTTCTTTGCTATCATCACACAGGAAGGAGAGCAGCAACTTAGAACTGGTTCTGCTCCTACTGAGCCCCTACAGTGTCCAAGAACAAAAAGAAGACAAATCTGTAGTGGCACTGAGAAGGCTTCTTTTCTCTGCTCCCAACTTCAAATGCAGAGAGCTCACATGTCATTCTGAGCACAGAAGCAGATTAACTAAACCAAGGTCCAACACAGATGGCTGCATGGACCAGGCAGCTTTCCTTCCCAGCACACACAGTAAGAACAAGAGGGGACACTATGCCTTAACTGTCCTCATCCTCACAAGTTGCAGCATGGATTAAGACCACCAACTGTCCTACCTTTCACAGTCTCAACAGCACGAACACTCTCTCCCAGGGCTTCCAGAAGGGCAATATCCTCAAAAGGACTCCCCTCCTTCAGGCTGTATCGCTTACGCTCCGCCTTGCGTCGGTTCTTTGAGGATCGCCTGAGAAGAGCATGTTCAGTTACAGAGTGCACAACAGGATCAGCTGTTAGCAGGGTTAGGTCTGAATGAACATCAACAGTGTGCATGAAACTTGGCACTCAAGCCCTTGCTTCCTCCAGTGACAAGACTGTGTGTAACCTTAGGTGCTGTGACAAAGTTTTCAGTGCTATTCAACCAATATCCTTAGTGGTCTGAAACACAAGACAGGAGTCAGGCTCTTTCTCTGCTCCAAAAAGGACTGCTCCATGTTCCAGCAAGGTTAAAGCATGTCTACAACACAAAGCAAGAGCTGCTCCAAGCACAAAGCAGTACTCATTATCAGGCAAAGCTGAGGTCCACTTAAAACACTCGTGGCTGGGGTCTGTGCTTGGCTGTGAACATTTTAATTTCTGCTATCTCCAGAGCCTGCCCAGCTCCCACCCATGCTCACAGGAAAGCAACTTCATTCATAGACTAGACCTACTTGCATAATGTTCCCAAGTGATCTGCACACTCTGACACTGAATACTAAGGCTGCACTCTCCTTCTGTTTACATCTGGTCCAAAAAAAAAAAAAAAAAAAAAAAAAAAAAAAAAAAAAAAGTATCTAAAAAGTCCACATTTTCCCCACAACTATATTCTTCCATAATTCAGCCAGGGAATTCAGAAATGGTCCCACAGATTACACCAGCCTGTTACACACCCCACCCCACACTGCAGCTCATATTATTGAGAGCACTCAAAAACAATGTACACAACCACTGGGAAGACACTGGTACGAGTTTTAGTAGCAACTCCCACGGACCAAGCACGAAACCCGGGCCAAAGAACACAAGACATGCGCACAAGCTGGTAACGTTTGAGAGGCTCTGCCTGTAGTCTGAGCCTAGCTTTCTACAGCCAGCTAGCTGTAGAAAGCAGCCATGTCTGGCCACATGCCCAACACCCACGGAGTCAGAACCCACCAAGAGTCTGTGCTCTCAGCTCCTCTGCCAGGCACACAGTTCCTGTTGCACTAGTAGCTTCTGGCTTTTTCTGCTCTTTCCCTTCCAATGAGAGTTAAAATAACCATGAAATGCCTGTAATTAAAGCAGCTCCAAGGCACACACAGCTGCAAGGAGGAGTATGTCAAGCGTGATCAAGCTAAGCTCCTGAATGCTGATGCCAGAACAGTCACTACCTGATTTGAAGGCAGATACTTACGCTGATATTCTTGAATTGCTGTGTGAATATTTGCTGTTCATGTCACTGGCTGTTACAACACTGCTGGTTTCAGAGAAAAGCTCCAATTCTGGGCAATTTGGCACTTCATAATCTGCAAAACATGGTAACAACTATCACAGTATGGAAAAAGGTCAGAATTATTTCAAGCTTTCTGATTGATCTGTGTAGCTTGCGGGGTGTTCTGGACTTATGGCTCCCCACTGAGCCAGCACACAAGAAGGAATAGTAATTGTGAGAACAGCATTGCTCCTCCACCCTGGTGGGGATCGTGATGTTGAACAGCACAATCAGACGGATGACAACCTCAGTGCAACAGATCTGGACTAGGACACAGCATTTTGCTTTCAGAGAAACTCCCAGCTGAGCCTGTGTGAGCTAGCAGGTGAATATGCCTCTAGGCACTTGCCACAAAGGACATGCTCAGCACTGTGCCACCCATCCAAGATAGTACAGTGGAGACAATGCCATGTCATTTTCAGAGCTTTCAGGTGCATTTTCATTACGCAGACGCTGTGACCCAAGGAAGAGCTGAAAATACAGAGTAACCACACTCCAAGTATGGAGTGAGGAGGGGTTGAGAAAGCTGCTGTTTTACTGCTGTAGATCCCATTGGAGCTGAAGGAGAGCACAGATCCATCAGAGCAAATAGCAACCACAAACAAAAACAGTATCACAGTTTCTTACACAGGAGAAAGTCATATGCACTTCGACACTAACCCTGTGGGTTCTCACAGGCCGCCTCCTTCAGCTCTCGCACCACTTGCAGGCGACTCTTATGGCGAAGAAATGCTGTTTTCTGGGAATCTAGGAAGATCAGCTGACTTTTCTGAGCTGATCATTAAGAAAATCAAATCATAAACATTTGTGCAAGAGAAACAGAAAAGCATTTTTTACAGAAGCACAGTCCTTCAAATGGCTCAGAAAAATATCCCACAACTCATAAAGCATGAATAGAAAGAATTCTTTCTATGTGGAAGGGAGAATAAAGCTATCAAATAATTTTTTATTTCCAAAAACTACTCATCAAAGCTTACAGGACAGATAGCAATTTCCCTGGTCCACAGCTCTGCTGCCACATATGCTCTGGAACAAAGACTGTCTTGCTTGTTCATGGGCATGCTGACAGAGACCCCTTTGCAGCTTTTGACTGTGAGGTCTGGAAAAGCTCCAAAGGAGCCTGACTAAGCTAAAAACATCCCATGACACTGCAAGGCTTCAAGATACACTGAGGAGAGGCAAGTGCAGCTAACTGACCAGCATCAGTTAGATAGAAGCAAAGTATCCTTCCATACACCTTCCAGTACTAGTGCTGTGACTTCCCACAGACCCAGCAAAGATCTTCTTTAGCCTCAGATTCTTGCACAGACTCACCTTCCAAAACAGCAGGTTTCAAGTTGGTCTCCAAGATATCCAGTCTATCATACTTGTGAATCTGGATCAGAGAAAGAAGAGAAGGTATCATTTAAGAATCTCACCCAGATCACATCTCAATTTTTGCACTCTGAAGATGTATTTCCACTTCTGTTCTTGTGGTTTGAAATGTCTTACCAGTCTCAAAGCTTCTTCCCAAAGACCCCCTTCCAAGAGCAGGAGAACAGCCTCTTCATAGTCCTAGAGGGAAAGAGCAACCATGGGCTGCTGCTGATGTTAGTAATACATGTTCAGGTAGAAGCTATTCAGATGGGTATGTCTATGCAGCAGCATCCCAGTCAAGAGACGAAAACATTACTATGCCAGCTATTTTGAGATGTTGACATAAAACCCAAACAAGCAAACAAAACCCACAAACCAACTCAGCAAAACTATGTTAATTCTCCCACACTAAGGGGAAATCCATCTGCAACTCTGTCGTCCTTATTCCAGCCCTCATGTTTCAGCTCTCTGAGACAAAAGCTTTTCATAGCAAAGCATGGGCGACTTCACGAATGGGAAAACTCAGGGACACAGCATTTATCCCACTCTGCTCACTGCACCACCCAGGCCTGCTATGCCCCACCCAGGAGGGCCCATGGCACAGACTGTTTTGCTGTCAGCATGCATGGAGTCACATGTGGTGCAGGAGAACAGAGAAAACATGGATGGTGTACCTGACTGACAGATACTGGGCATTACTGGGACACAGGCAGGAGGGTGATTACATTACCTGAGTGTACTGCTCCAGGAGTATGGCTGCCTCTGCATGCTTTCTCTGTTCAGCTAGTTTTCCTACAAGAAGAAGTGGACTTTCAGCTTTTCACAAACAGCTGGATTTTGTGCCAGAAAACTACAAAGTAGAGGAAAATCCCACTCACTAAGACACTTTCTATCTGCTCACACATATATTCAATTGCTAAATTACAGCTGTAATTTAAAAAGGGCGCCATAAAAAAGCATTAAAGGCATGAAGGATTTAAATCACATTAAGTGATGGAAAAAGCAAATATTGGAGAATCCAACTCTAGAAGACTAGACTCCCAGAAGCCATATTCCCTCTGTGTTAAGTGACCCTTCATAAACTCCACCTCTGAGTAAGGCTGAATTCAGGACAATGCTCCATTCTCTTGCTGAAATAGAAGAAATTTCTCTTGCTGAAATATACATCACATCCACAACACACCTCATGTCTGACATGTGCTAGTGAGCACAAATTCTGTGACCAGCTACCTTCTTCTTCATAGAACAACACACAGTTTTATGTACCAGCTGGTCCTAGCTGCTAGCTGGCTTCAAGTAGAAAATAAGAGGCAGCTCCAAATTATCCAACAGCCTTTAAGGTTGGTGAATAGGCACAGCACTTGCACCAGTTAATGTCTAGAGGCCTCAGTAACTAAGTCAGACACTTCAGTGTATGTCCATTCCTTGAGGTTAACTAATGAGGCACTTTGGAAGAGCAGTCTGGCAACCAGCTGCAAAGGAATAATGAAAGAAGCAATCAGCAACTGAGCAGCCAAGGCCACAGTTTGCCTGGCAGCTCCTGGGTTGCCTACCAGCTCAGCTTCAAAATCTTTTGGTTCCTCTGAGAAACAAAGCTCACGTGCGAATGCACAAATCCTTGGGTAAACACGGGATCTTTGTTCTCATTTAAGAAAAGGGCTGCTGAATAATGAGGTTTTCATTGAATTTTAGGAAAATTTGAAGTGAACCATAGATAACAGCAGCCACTTTTGCTCTGCACATTTCCATTTCTTCAAGGCCTACCTGCCATGCTCCGTGCCAGGCTGGACAGCTTATCCTTTGTGTAACCAAGCCGCGATGCCATGCACAGGGCTTGCTGCCAGCTGCCACTGCTCTGAAAAGCATCAAGTGCTTTTGCAAAGATGCCAGCACGAGCAAATATCAATGCAGCCTGTTCATACAGCTGCTTCTGAACCAAGTACTGCCCATATGCATCACTGATATCCTGAAAGAAAGGGACAAAAACAAAAAAACAACAAAAAAAGGAAAAAAAAAAAAGATTAGTAGGGTCAGTAGCAGTCCTCCATTAGTAAAAATTCAGGGCCCATGAACAAAAGCTTCTTATCCAGCTTCTTCAAGGAGCTTCTAGGCATGAAATTTCTACCCCATTTCAAACTATGTCAAGTCAAGGGCTGATGACCAGCACACAAAGACACTTCACAGAGCTACAGCAAGTGACATGGAGAGGCACCTGACTCTTCAAACCAAACGCTGGGTAAACCAGATACTGCAGGAAACTAGACCTTTCCTCTCCACCCACATGAGCAGTTTTTGTTAAAATGTATCTCTGAAGCAACCTACTTTAGGGAAAAACCCACTAGCACAAGGGAACATGCAAGCCCAATAGCTCCATAGGCACAGTCTACTCAAAAGATCACTATCTCCACGCAGAAGGGGCAAGTGGATTTGACTGCAAGAATCCAGGGGGAATAATAAAACACTCCCAATGAGTCATTCAGAAACAGACCTTCACCATGAGTGAAGACTCTTTTCTGCTCTCACTGCTGCAAATAGACCAATTTTCTCTATTTCCCCTCTCACTCAACTCTTCCTTGTACAAAGGCTTGTGTGTTGTGCATTTACAGTATCTATATTAGATTATATTAAATGCACTTACATTTTATCTCAGCCTTGGACAAGCTAGAGCTCTTCAGTAACACTGAAACCAGTAAGGGACACTATGTACTAGGAAACAGCACATCTGAAAGTGTCCAAGTTCTCCAGCACTTTTCAGAATAGTTTAAAGATAATCAATTGTCCCCACACAATCTGCAAACCACAAAGAGGTCAAAATAGGCAGAAGTCTTCCTGAGGTTATTGGAGTTATTCAGCAAGATAGTGGAGCAGAAGAAACAGGACTTCCAGGTGCTCTCTGAGTCACAGGGTCAAAGGAATAACAACTATTGATGACCAGGTCCCACAGGGTTAGTGCTGAGAGTCATTCCAGCTGTTATCCCAGAAGAAGGTCTCAGACAACACTGGAATAGCAATGACCTACAGAACTTGAACACAAGCAGCTGCAGTTTCATTCCTGCCCTCATGCAAGGTGCCGAGGAGATCCAAACACATGCATAAGGGAATATAAAGCTTTGACACTGCACTGTCATGACCTTACACACCTTGTATTCCTGAGTGCTAGAGGGGTACAGCTTCAAGGCCTCAGAATACAGATTCTGATCCTTCACCAAGTTCAGAAATTCAGAGAAGTGTTCAGGACCTGCAGAAAGAATTTATTTTTTGTAAAAATAAAAGAGAAAGTACACAGCCCTCCCAGCTACCAGGCAGCCTGGGTTCACAACACGAAGAAGCGATTAAAAGTGCCTGGGTGGAGGAGTACCCACTGCTACTGTAAAATCAAGGCGTTCACTTCTGTGAGGTTTTGCCAGAGATATTAACCAGGCACAGTTCACTTGAGCAGGAACAACACAAGACTTCATGTGCTTCATGACCACAGAGGAGTAAATATTTTTTTCTTCCTGCACCAAGCTACAATACAAAAAGCAAGTAGCAGAAGGTCATCACGCATTACCAGACAGGAAGATGATCTTGTGCAAGCCTTCTCTTTCTTTAGCTATTTCCCCCCAAAGGCTTTCCAAAATGGAAATGTTACACTGCAGAAATCCTCCTTAGGACACCTACCACATTTGCTGAGGTGGCCAAGAGCTTTTGTGTATCTCTTCAAGTGTCTATCTATTGTATATCGCTGATAATTGGTTTCCATTTTCCGGAGGGTATTTAAGAAGGGCAAGTATTCTTTTGGGTCCTACAAAGAACAATAAAAACTGCAGCTGAGCTAATCTGCTGAAATCCTTATTTGTCCCCATCTTCATCAACAGACAGTCCCATATTTTAAAATATATCATAATACACTAAAAAAGGCCCCTTTCCCCCAGCAAATGTAAGCCATCCTAAAGAATCAATCTGTGCATATACTCTTGCCAGAAATTACTAACTCGAATTACCAGGCTCCCACACAGACTTCAGCAGTATCTAAAGGCTGGTAACATTTAAAATTTAAGCCTACGTGTCGTATCAAATATTGTTTTCTATTATCTATGATTATGCATAAATTCATAGCCATAAAGTTGATCAACTTCTCCACAACAAAGGTCATAAAACCTGTTAATACGAATAGGGCGCTCTAACTGATGGACAGCAGAATTTGCTGTTACAATAGGAAACTCTGAAGATGCAGATGGGCATTTCGGTTCAGAGATTTCACATTAAACCCACATGAAGACACATGCTATTATTATCATGGGAAGCACTAAATAAGCAAGGATCAAGAGTACAGAACTGAGAATGGAAGACATGCACTCACAAAATTTCAGATACCAATCCCTCCCTTCCTCAGAGCTACTTTGCCCTGCCGCTTGAGAAGAGCACTGCTTCACCTTGAACACAAATAAACTTCTAAAGCTGTGCTCAAGAAGTAGAATGTAGGATCACCAAAGGATGCAAAGACACAACGCTTTCCCAGAATCATCCCAAGCACAAACAGGGCTTCTGAGCAACTGGAATCCTGCCTGGGTAGAGAGCCATTACTAAGAAAACATGCAGGCTACAAAGAAAGCAGAAAAGCAAGTTCCTTAGCTGGAACTATAAGCCAAGACCTTTTGAGATTTTTCTGCCACCATGACGACTAAATCAAAGTCATACGTCCCCAAGGAATAATCATACAGTTCATTGACATCCACAAGGAAAAGCAGGTACTTTAGTGCTTCTTCTGCACTCACAGCTTGGACATCTGGTGTAATGCTTTCTGCAACAAGATAAAGCAGCACATGACCTGTTACACCACCAGCAGTGGAACCCTGCTGTGAGGAAAGGATGCATCATCCAGCACAACCCTGACATCAGGGAGGGACCACCAGACGAACAGTTTGTTCTGTCTTGCAGAAGGGTTACTTTGCCTTTACCAGGCAACTTCAAAGACCACCCCAAGCATAGCACTGAGGATACAACTGTGATGAGCTTGATGCATCAGCACAGAATAAAGGCAAAGTTTGCTAGTTTGAGATGCCAGAATCTGGAATAGGAACTTCTATGTTGGGAGAACTAGAGTTCCAACTGGGAAGTGAAAACAGGTCCAACTCTGGGGTATCTGCCAGCAAACTTAAGTAAAAGAGTGAGCTGAGGGCATGTACAGCATTCTGTCTTAAGTGATATGCTGCTGTACCTAAACACAGCACAGATGGTTTCAAGTACATATCTGGTTTTTGGCTTGCTGCACGTTAAAATAATTTTCTTGGTGAACCATGCTAACGATCAAAGTGTTGAGGAACAATTTAGTGCAGTATCTCAAGGTGCAGCTGTACTGGGAGCTGCAGGTTGAGCTCTGGGTGGTAAGAGCTCCAATGTGAACTTGCATAACAAAGGGGACAGAGACCTGTGAAACACCGAGACACAGCAGAGATCTATCCAGATTTTTGCAGGGATAGACTATGAAGGTACAAAAGTTCTCACAGGCTCAGGGGTTCCTTTGTTCAGGGTCCCTCCTCAGAGGCACCAGCTGGAGCTGCTATTTTGTTACTTAGTTACTACACTGAGACTAAATTATTTTAAGGATCAGGATTTCTGAGACTCAGCTATGGGAAACCTGAGGTTGAACTGGTAAGGAATCCTGGTGTGACTGTTAGCGTGGGGGGAGTAGCTGTGGAGGTGGTCCCAGCTCAGGTGGTGCAAATGCAACTTCCAGTGTGGTTCCTGGATGGTCAGATGGGGAAGTTTCCTCCTTAACAGTTTTGGTTGGACAGATCAGTTTCTTTAACACAAAGCTCCTTCAAACCACCCATTTTCAAAACTTGTGAGCTCCTGATACAAAACCTCGAAGATCATGAACCTTCTGGAGAGCAATTTCTAGTTCTGGAGGACTTTTCTTTACATGCGCTGTCAATATCGATAAGCAGTATCTGAAGAAAAGAGAAGTAGTGAACGAAAAAGTGAAAAGGCAGAAACACAGCTTATTCTTTTTTTAGCACAGTTTAGCAAGTTCTAGTTTACATCTTAGTAAAAAAATAGAAATGCAACTGTTCAGGCACTTTGATCCTCCTAGAGGAAGGCAGCAAACAAGGGAAAAGAACAGAATATTCCACAAAGGTTCTTCTACTCAGCACATCTTCCCAAATATGCCACAAAGCTGGAGGTGTGTTTTGGGTAAAATGAGCTTCCTTACCATGCCAGCCAGCATGATGAAGAGGATATATCTCTCTCTGGAAGTTTAGATGGCTGGACACAGTTTTCCAAACGAGGTCTGGCATGAAAATAGCCTTTTCTTATAAAGGAAAGCTTTCTAGGGTGTTTTTATACTTCCATACATTTCATATTTACTATTTCAAAATAGCTTTCTCAGCCAGGCAGATGCTTGATTTTCTAAAATAGTTTGCTGGAAAGTGTCTAAATTCTCAGGGCTCAGCAGCTACCCACCACGTTTCGTTCCTCTCTCCACTGTTTAACACTAAGCTGCCAATAGTTTAACACCATTTCACTGGGCACTGTTTTCCCAGCTTTTATCTTTGTCTGGTGTTGATTCACCCAAGGAGGATGGTTACCAAAAAGGTAATCAAGCAGGAACATGGAGCTGATCATAAAAAGTAACTCTGTCAAATGGAACAGCTGATATCTTTCCAAAGGGCCAGCTGCTTCAAACAGTCAGCAACTCACCAAGATGAAAATCTTGTTCATGTCTCTATTCCCACACAAACAGATCCTAAATTTGAGTGTATTTCCTAAACCTTTATAAGTATCCTGCATCTATTATTTTAATTCTGGTAGTAAAATGCTGGTATGCTATCTGTGGAATTATTAGATGTGTCCAGGGTAACATCCTCAGCAGAACCAAGGCATGGTATAGTTAATTTTGTGGAGCACAAGCTCACCTCAGAGAACCTAGGGCCAAGTAACTGATGCCAAGGACAGCTTTGCTTCCTGCCAATGATTTACTAGAAATCTCTCTAATGGTTCCTTCACCTACAGTAAGAAAGTGCTCACTTTTGAGGGTCAATGTGTTCCATGGCAACTCTCATCACGTCACATATGAGGTTTACTTTTTTCTGATCAGGATGCTGGCGTGGCTGGCTGTTACTGCTGCCATTCAGAGAGGGGTACATACTTTTTGTGAAATCTTCTTCTCTAGACAAAAACATGTAATGTGAGTAAGAGCACCGTCCACCACAGAGCCCAGAACAAAGACTGTAAGGTTAAGGAACTCAAACGCATACAGAAAATAACTACTCATTAACTGCCACGTTAAGAGGAAGCTCTCCAAAAATCTCTGTTAGTCCAAACTGATTGTCAGCCAAGAGAGGCATTAAAAAAATCCCCTAAAACTGGCCAAACAACTACTTCAGTAGCACAAAAATATCAGAAGGCAAGATTTACAGGACACAGCTGTCTTCTACTAAATCCACTATGGATTTATCCACTGAACAATTCAGAAAAAATAAGCCAATTGCTACTATTTCTGGTCAGGTCAAAACTGAAAAACCAAATACTAAGTGATAGCACCAGTTCCTACACAATTACTGACTTTAGCAAGCTTGACAAGTCCTGAAACTACCATCACCATAAAGTCTCATCCCTGATCCTTTAATAAATAAGTCAGGGGATTTGTTTGAGGATCCAAGCAAATATCTTGGCCTCAGACTAGATATGCACTTTTATCTTGCTTCTCTTTATGAGGGAACAAAATTTTCTCTGTTCTCATTTACTGCTCTACAGCAAACCAGCAGAGAACTCAAAGCACTCAATAACATACTAATTACTTGCTGCAAAAAACTAATGGCTGCCTGCAAACTGGAATTCCCAACAAGACACACTATCCCTGAAACTACTGAGCCTACTCAAGCCTTTATGACTCAACATGCCAGATTTCTGATTCTTTGCACCCACATTGAAGAGTTGCCAATATTTTGACACAATAATGTACCACCACTAATTACAAGCATGCTTCCATTTGCAGACTTATACTTACTTCAGTTCTGTGAAAAACAAGTTGATATAGTTCACAGAATCTATTTGCCTGATAAAGGTTTCTGTGTTTTCCAGAAATACCTGAAATGAACAAGAATATTAGCACTGTTATTCTGAACACTAAGAATATGTACATCAAGTACAAGAATAAATTCATAGACCTTCTCTGAAAGTACAGGATGAAGGAAATGCAAAATTGGATGTCTGTATGATGATGTTGCAGTGCAGAACAGCCATCACTGCTGAAAGCAGCAATGACAGTACCACCTACACTTTTGAGCACACTGTTCAGTGGATTCCAGGGTAGGTAAGTATGGCAAACAACACAAAAGAACTGGGCAGACCTGCCTTGGGATTGTGGTCGTAGAGAAGATTGAGGTTGATTCGCAGCTTCCTCATACACTGAAACGCTTCCCTGAACATAAGCCTGGAGGAATGAGTCAAGCAGGACAGTTTACATAGTGGATAAGATGCAAATAAAGGCAACTGACTAGAGCTAAGCACAGAACCAGTGGGCAGAGAACAGCCTACACAATAAGCTATGTAGACAGCTTTCCAGAAAAATGTGCAAGGTCAATACTGTTCATTGCTGACCCTTGCAGTGGGGCACACCAGCTTGCAAGGTTGATGAAGCAATACAGAATTTAATTATTTTTATCTCCATTAAAAGAGAGTGTTACATTTTGTATCAGTTTCCTTTTCAGAAAATTTCAATGTAAATGAATTCAGTAAAAAGTGGAAAACAGACAGCATAATCCTGAAGTGATTGAGATGTCTGGAAAATGGAGCAGATGAAGATTCTCCCACCCACGCAATTTCAGCACATGTAATAAGCCCTTCAGTGGTGAAGCGAGAAGTACCTGGCACAGTTGTCAGCTAGACTTCTAGGTGGTCTCCCTAGAAACAGTTTTGTTCCCTCTAACAAGGTCAATTCCTCTGAGTTTAGCCTCCCTTTCTTTTCCAGGTCAGTCAGCCACTAAAAGCTCTGACTAGGGGAGGGAAGACAAGAATACACCAGTGCCATTTACCTGTCTAGCCACTTCCGAATCTGGGCAAGAACCAGGGCACGGTGGTGAATGGTCTCCAGATTTCCTCTTGGCATCTATAACACAAGACCCACACAATTACTTATGGGTAGTTACTCTGTCTACACTGTGGGAAAAGTGAAGACTGGCCAATTTCTTAGGGCTGTCTGCTATTGCAAGTGCATGGGCCTGTTTGCTCACTTTAGAGGACATGCAATTTCAACAACAGTGGAAAAATACCTGAATATTCTCTCAGTTCAGAAACATTCCTTCCTCAGAAGGCTGGCCTCTATCCAACCAGGCATGACCCAGAGCAATCTGATCAAGTTTTCATGTCAGGCTCTGAAGGGGATGTTGGGCTCCACACCTCCAGAAGTGCCTCTCAAATTTTACATCCTTCTCCATTCTGTGTATCTCTGGTGTCTCTGAAGAGTGAGCTCAGCAAAAAAGCTAAGTGTCAAGGCTAATAGAGGGTTGCTAGTAAGTACTAGGAAATGAGTCTTGAGATGAGAGGCCACAATATGTAGCACTGCACTACCTCAGCCATTAGGAACTTGAATAGTCCTTCTCAGTTCTGTCTGTCTGAACCTGTCTCAGTATCTATCTGAACCTGCACTGAACCTCCCAAAGGCATGCTCAAAATTCCTCTGCATCCAGCTGGGCAGCTTGGGATTTGTGAGGTGCTGTGCTGCAGCACTGCAGGGCACCAGCTTTGTGGCACTGCACACACAGTTTGCAGGTTGGCCAGGTGCCCACAGTGACAGGCCCCTGCACACCCTGATAGCACATGTCAGCAGATATGGGCAGAGCACTGACCTGCAGCACCACCTTTGTGTCCTGGGGAACAACGGTGACGATGCGTGAACCTCGCTCCACCTTGCGCAGGGTCTCGCTGTTGGGTGCGGCAGTGCTGCTCAGGCCAGCCTGCAGGGCTGAAGACAACATTCATCAGCACAAATGGCACAAGCAGCACTGTGCCCCTTCAAGGACCTCCTATGTTGTAGGAGCCAGGCAAGGTTGTACTGGACAAACCAAGCCACCAGCACAGCAGAGATCTTCGGCTATTCCTGGCAGGATGAGAACATGCTGAGTGCCAATCACTGCCATACTTGTACACAAAGTAGAGATGTGTCCTCTGCACAACAGGATGACAAAGCTCAACAGACCAGGTAAGAGTCGCTGAAGGGTGTAAAAGATCAACAAATTTTTGTCCTGCCTTTACCAAGTCATCACACTTCTCATAGCCAGACAACACCAGAAACTCTTTCTACTGTGATCCCCCCTCTACCACACACCCTCAAATAACACACAGACTTCTTCTGGACACGGAGGGAAGGGAGAGAATGCAGGGCAAGGCTGTTGGAAACCATGTAAGGGTCAACTACAGCACAAATTCTCTTTCCTGTGATACAAATTCAGTTCCCTGAGCTCCTTGCTCTCTGGTAGATTTCTGAAAGCAGCTCTCTTACTCTCATCTCTTAAACACTTCCTTTGAGGAAGACAAGTACAACATGTTTGGATGTGAAAAATGGGGAGATCTTGTGTTTCCAAGACAAATGCCACGAGTTAGCAGCAGCAGGCAGTCAGTGCTGATATTTACCCTTCACTGATAAGTTTTTCAAGCAGAAGCATTGACAGGTGTGCGAGTTGGTTGTCACCAACAAAAACTCATTGTATGTTGCGAATGATGTGATGTTAGAAGCAACCTGTAAAATACAAAGTTTTTCACAGTTTAGACTAGA
Organism: Pycnonotus jocosus; assembly: GCA_013400435.1. Taxonomy (NCBI): domain Eukaryota; kingdom Metazoa; phylum Chordata; class Aves; order Passeriformes; family Pycnonotidae; genus Pycnonotus; species Pycnonotus jocosus. The sequence goes on along the minus strand of VWYP01030935.1, from coordinate 39,692 downwards.
ATACAGAATCTGCCTTTGGCAGAGGAAAAGGGGATGAAACGAGAGGCAAAAGCTTTGTACCTCAATATCATTAACAAAAAACCGGCATCGATCCGTAAGGCCCAAGATCACCTCCTGTAATTAAAATAATGACAACTATGAGCTATCAGTATCACAACCTCCAGTCTTTCACAACACTGACAAGTACCAGATTGAAGTACCTTACAATTAGGTAATGAGTACCTCATGCGAATTACTTAGAGAAGCCAGACAGGAAGTCATCCAACCTCTCTTCCAAGAGGACTTAAACTTTCATTTTTAAACACTGCTGGGTGAAAATCCAGCTTAGCCTACCCTGTAACTGCACAGTCGCAAAATGGAAGCAGAAGCCATGCCAGAAGTCTAGGGTTTTCTGTTTAGCAGCACTTGGTCTAGGAAACCAGAGGAAAACTACCACTAAAGAGCAGAGCAAAGCAGCTTCCTACAGCTGGATGCACACTGAAGGAAGGAAGGAAACCCATGAAATACCAGCAAAACAGCTAGTCATTCTTCAAGCTGTTGTAACTATCAAGAAACCATCTCCAATAGGAAAAACCAGTAGCAGGATATCTGCAGTAACTCAGTGCAGCTGTATTTGCTAACAGGTTAAGTTTAAATAAAAGAAAGCAAAATGGTTCTTTCATAAAGAGTGTGGTAGTAACTGCTAGAAATTTCCAATCTGAATTTTTTCACTCTTTAATGAAATTATTCATTGTATTCATAAAATGGGGAGATTGGGTGTTAACCGCAATCCACCAGAAATGCTCTAGAAGGCAAGAGAAGACAAGCTCTCAGCTCTGCAAAGGGCCTTATGAAGAACATGGTGAAAAGTATCGCTGGGCCCTGGGCAGAAGACCGTGGTGTACTTTTGGCACAGAGAACAATTGAGTAGGGAATTTAATCTGCTCACAGTCTCACTTACTTCACCACCGATCCTCGTGATGGAAGTTTGCACACAACGGTAGGGGAACCGAACAGCAGAGCTACTGCTACTCCGCCAGGGCTCAAGGACTGGAGTAGAAGCATCTAAGGAGCAAAGAAGATCTAATTGTTTTCCAGCCAATCAAAAATTCAGACGTTAAAACCATATGACACATATCTTAAGAAAACCAGAACTGGGAATAAGCTGTGCTATCTGACAGAGGTGAGGAATGCTGGCACAGGACACAGCAGACAAGAAGGTGGTAACTTCCAGGGGCTCAGTAGTGCCTTTATTCCACTGTGGAATGAGAGAGAAGATCTATGGATGTGGCGGTCAGTCAGCACTGAACTTTGTGTGTGTGCACATTTGTGTTAACACATGCATTTATATATACATATATATAGTTACCTTTAATTGAGTTCTGACACTAATTACTAATTTCAGCCCTTTCTGGGAGCAGAAAAAATATAAAAGCAGCACCAACTACACTCAAGAGTCATTCAAGCCCCTGAAAGTCAAATCATCTCATTAAACCTTTTGAGAAATATCTCACAATTACACCTAAGACCAGGTACTTTAACAAGGCCCAGCTTACCCCACAGGTATTTTAGGATCCGTCTATCAGTCAGCTGAAGAGCTACAGTTTTGGTCACTGGGCTGCAGTACAGGCTGATTACTTCTCCATCTACAGGCACTGACAACCTGATGCAAGACAGACGGAAACAGAAGGTCAGTCACAGCAGATACACTTACAAGCAGATAGCTTGTTGCTGCCTTTCTTGCAGCCAGATGAAAAGATGCACACCTCCAGCATGGACATACTTTGCTCGTGTAAGGATCTTCTGCAGTCTTCTCACACCTGTCAGCTGACAGTGGCATCACAGAGCACCAGCAACTCCAGCTAACAGGCACCTGCCTAACTGTGCTGGTCACTGTCTGCACTGCAGCACTCTGCAAACACACCCCTATTTTTCTGTTCTACAGTTCACATACAAATCGTTCTGTCTTTGCTGGGTGAGTGCTGCAAAAAGCAGCTCTCCTGATCACTTTGGGAACCGCATTTCTGTGCCCCAGGTGGCTTTTTTCGTCTGGTTTTAGCTCAACTGGCCCCACAAAGCCCAGCAGCTGAGGAGGAGGAGAGGAAGGAGGAGAACAGCAGTTTAGATGGCTACTGGTCCCCTTCTGGACCTTGATAATGGTGGGCAAAGGGTAAAATGGAGGAATTCAGTGTCATGTGTTATTCCCTCTCCCCCAGGGGCCTCGAATTCCAAGAAATAGAGTATCTTGTACTGATACAGGCATGTTCAGCATGCACCCTTGCCAGGCTGGGTGTAGGGATTAGGACTACAGGCAGCTGACCAGCAGGCAGCTTCATGAGCTGTTTGGTTTTCCCACTGGAAAAGAGCCAAAGTCCTTAACCCATGGCCTCCAGGCTGCAGGTCTAATAAAAGAGACTTAATTCTTTCTAGGCACTGTCCAGAAGTGTTTTCAGACTTCAGCCACAATTGACAGATCTCTAGTACCGTAAATTCAGGCACTCTTCTTCAGCTCCAGCCACATGAGGCACTGCAGTCAGATGGTGAAGGACAGACTGAGCAGCATGCTGACCTTGACCAACAACCAGGAAGCTGTCATCTGGCAGCCAGGTGAGAAATCGAAGCCCCAGAGGATTCATAACTTCATTGCTGCTGCTGCTCACATCAACTCTGTCACAAAATAAGAGAGGTCAAGACACAAATAGAACCTGATTTCAGTAGGCCACCTCACTAGAGAGGCAGAGGACTTCCTAAACACAGCCTGGCAAATACACAGCCCTGGGAGGGCTCTGCTGCAGAAACACAGATACTCAAAGCATGATCCTGCCACAGGCTAAGCTGAAGATAAAGGATGAGACCTAGGAAGCTCCATCTGTTTTCCCTAGGTAGTACTGCTTCCATGCCAACTACCTCTAGGAACAAACAGAAAGCATAGTGGGATTTTTAACCTCATTACTGTCTCTGCCATGCAAGCAGCTCCATTGCTCTGTGTGTTGTGATCATGGGCCTGGGCACTGCACAATCACCCCTTTGTACACCAGGCACAGGAAGGGATTTCTCAGTGCTGTCACTAACAGTCACTGGTTCTGCTAGATTGAGACCTCAGTGAAGGGCATTTCTCAGCACTAGTTGCAGACACAGTGTCAGCAAAATAAAACTAAGTTATCTGACAGCCTCTTAAAAATCTTGAGAGCAGTGGTCAGAGCTGTGACCTCTAAAGCATCCAGTCAGGTATAACCCTCTTCTCCTCTCTACAGCTGTAGTAGTTCTATATTACCTGTAGGTTTTATCCAGGTATGGTGTTTCCACAGCTGCTTTAAAGCCATTTCCTCCCACAGCTCCAAACTTGACAGAAGGGTCGTTCATCGTATTCTGTCCTAGCAAACCCAAAGTAGAACAAAACAGAGTTTAGAGATCCACCCAACAGAGCCCCTTCCATCTTCAATCTTATCAAGAAGTAGATGCTACATGAAAGTATTAAAGAAGTCAGAAAATGCCATCCGTACTTGCAGAGTCAAAATGTAATTGTCATTAACAGTCACTCTGAAGAAGACAGTCACCTTCCAACATCGCAGTACAAAACAGCTGCTTCCTCACAGCATGCCATATATGGAACTGCTTTGGGAAGTGCTGGGTGCCCCAGACAGATTCTCAGACATTTCCCAGTGACAGTCAGCATCATGCCACCAGAGCAGCTTATGCAAGATACCATGTGCTGCACTTAAGCTGAAGCTAGGCAGGGGAGTATTACCAGCACAATTATATCATCAAGTGCCAAATACTGTCTTCTCACAAAGTCAATGCACCACTGAAAAGCTTCTGTATCACTCAAACTACTAGAAATGAGAGCAGAGCTTGAACTCATACTTAAACCAGGTATGTCTTGTGCAAAGATTTAAGTGACCACCACCTTACTAGTCTCCCAAGGTACTGTTCCCAGGAACACTGGGTTTCTTCTAAAGAGATCACAATATGGTCTTACCATATCTGTACACAGAAATCCTGTTACTAGCATCCAGGACAGCCATGTCCCCACTATGTTTGGGATCTGTGTGAAATGCAACTTGATTTACTGCTTGCTGGAGCTGGATCTCATAGGTACACATGGGAGGAGGCACCACAGCATGCTGGAAGGCTGTGAGAAGCACTTTATCTGTGGAAGAAAAGAGAAAAAACAACCAAGATGCACTGCAATCCAAATGTTAGTCAAGCTCTTTCTGGATTCTTTATTGGAAGCAGAAATAATGTTATGGGAAAATGGTTTCTGGTTATCTTCATTGAGCTACCCCTGAAGCGTCTATCAACTACATGGACCCCTCCCTAAAAGCTTTGTAGAAACAACTAAAAGAAGAACTGAACAGGCTACCCCACCTTTTCTGACAGTAGAGCTGGAAAGCTGTCCCAGTGCTTACCTCCATCTATAACAGCCACATTTGCCATATGTTGACTGTTCTCCCCCAGCCCATGGTCTGTGGTCCAATGCCAGTCGTAGAAGAGGTACTGCCAGCCCTGGCAGAGTATATGTAGTCTATACAGGTTCTCTCGGTCCCATAGCAGGGACACCAACTGATTTTCCTCCAAGCTACCAAAATGTAGACTTTGCTTCAGATACCAGTGATAGTTCCCTGTGGTCCACAGCTGAACTGCAGATAAAGAAATTTTTACCACAGACTAGTACTTGAGACCCAGTTCAAAATCTCCCTCCCAGCCACCATGTCCTTCTAGAAGTGGGTTAAGTGCAATTAAAACAACAGTCCTAGTCTTCAGTCCATGAGCTGTGTCATACAACATACAGCACATGAAAACAACACACTGTGCAAAAGTCAATCCTAAAATTCACTGAGCTACCCTTGTGAGATGGTACCCTTGTTCAATGAAGGGCTCAGACCTTTAGTATTCCATTTGTATCACTTCCAGCTATAACAGCCTGGAAGATGTGTTGAACTCAGGCTGAACTACCAGTTCTTCCTCATCAGCTGTGCTGGTTTTGGCTAGGGTAGTTAATTTTCTTCAGTGTCAAGTATGGGACTATATTTTGGATTTGTGCTGAACACAGGGTGGGTAAGTGATGTTTTACTTATTGCTGAGTGGGGCTTACAGAGAACCAAGGTCTTTTCTGCTTTTTGTACTGCCAAGCTGACAAGGAAGTTGGGGATGCGTAGGAGGTCAGGAGGGGACACAGCGAGGCCAGGTGACCACAGCTGACTATTGGGCTATTTCAGACCATATGACATCATGTTCATACATAAAAGTAGGAGGAAGAAGGAGGAAGAGGGGATATTTGGAGTGACGGTATTTTTCTTCCCCAGTAACTGTTGCACATGATGGGACCCTGCTGTTCTGGAGATGGCAGGCACCTGCCTGTCCATGGGAAGCAGTGAACTAATTCCTTTGCTTCTTATGGCATGCATGGCTTTTGCTTTTTCATAGTAAACTGTTATTATCTCAACCTACAAGATTTCCAGCTTTTCCTTTTTTTTTCCTGATTCACTCTCTGATCTTGTTGGTGGGGAAGTGGGCAAGTGACTGTGTGGGGCTTGGCTGCTGTCTGCAGTTAAACCATGACACCAACACAGTGGTCTCAAAGCACAGTGGTCTCAAAGCCACTGGTAAGCCTCCACAGTGTCTCCTAGCCTGCAGGTAAGTACCCATTGCAAACAACATTTGCAGGCAAGCATTAAGAGCCAGAGCCCCATGGAGTGCTCTCACCATAAGTGTTTGGGTTGGACTTTTCCAACTTCAGGTCTTCCAGCCATATAGCCAGGATTGTAGAATCTGCATTCCAAAGCATTTCAATAACCTGCAGAAACAAACATAACTCTTAGTGATATCCTTGCTCCCAGAAAGTTTACAAGACCAGGACATCCTCCAACAACAAAAGGTGCATTGGTTAATATACAAACAGAGCCCTCATGTATTGCAAAGCTCCTGACAAGGCATCCTGAGAAGACCACAGATGAAGAGGCCACAAAAATGACAGTGGTGCTCTCTTTGGTTTCCTTTACACTGAGGAAGCATCTGCCAGAAGACCTCTCAGCATCCAAGCACAGAAGCTGAAGGAACTCCCTAGCAACAGCTTCTCACTTATTTGGGATCATGTGAGTATATAACCTCACTCTTGCAACGGCTGACATGCTGGAAAGTACTTTTGAATCATTTGCCCAGTATAAAGTTTATAGAGCCCAGAAGTACTCCACAGCTACAGTCTACTATATGTCTTTGTACTGTGGGTTTGCAGAGGGCATTGCATATTCTCCACAGGCTTCTTCATTGTTCTCTTTTCAGATCACTACTTCCATTAGGATAAGCACAAAGTATTAGGTTAAAAACCTCCTCCTAGAATTTGGAAGAGATCTAGTCCTCTTCTCCATTACACCCCCATCAAAGAAGCCCAGACAAAGAACTTACTTTGACCTGTCCTTTTTGGAAAGGGAGGGTGAACTCTCCATGAAGCAATCCATTCTTTTCCAAAAAAACCACATCATGTCTGTTGGGCTTTTCTTGTGTAGATGCTATCAGGTTTCCTGAGGGCCTTTAAAAAAGAGCCAAATGAAAATTCATTGCTCACTCAATCAATGGCATTTTAAACCCCAGCCATCTCACATTTTTGACAGTGACACAAAGAAAAAGACAGCAGAGGATGTGTTTTCCTCAGCACTGCTCAGACAGTCATAGGTCCAGCACAGATTAGAGCTTATGATATCCACAGGTGACCACATAAATGTCAGCACTAGGAAAGGAGCCTGTAGTATTTCTTTTTATACAGTTGAGCCCAAACCCACTTGACACTGACTGCATGTAGAGAATCTATGCCTTCTTCTCACTTGTGATGCAAGCATTAGGATATTCAGGGTTTAAAGGGCTACTCTTCCTCATGCTCAATCAGAAGACAACTTTCTTCAAGTTTTGGGAAAAATCAACAGAACACTTAAGAAATTAAAATTATGCTGATCAAAGACTGTGACCAGGGAATAACAAGCAACACTGCTGCTGGCATGCAGACTGTGGTACTACTCACTTCCAGGACAGTGCTTGTTCTAATCCTGAGATAGGCTCACTTGTTGACTGCAGCACAAGCTCTCTGCTCCACACCCGGACCTTCCGAGCACCTACAGGTTGAGAGAGCAATGAGACCAAGGTCTAAGAAAACACTGGGAGGAGACATTTTTAATTTTATGAGGGTAGAAGAGCAAATTTTGATGCACATGCCTAAAAAGAAGATTTCTGTTGTACACCTTAAGGGCTAAGAACTTACTCTGCATCAGGCAGCTCTCCCATAGTAACCAAGTGACTAAAGGAACTGTGTCAGTTCCTCTCCAGCTTTCACCATAGAAATGTTAAAATCTTGCTATAAATTTACAATCCTCCCTAATCTGAAGGTAAAAAGGTAAAGGTAAAAGGTAAAAAGGTAAAGGTTTTTACTGAAGGTAAAAACCACAGGGATGGAAGAGCAGTGCGGTTTGATGCAGTTCAATATGTTGACCAATACATTTAAATTGCTCAAAAAGTAGGATTTATAATGGAAAACATCAGTTACACTCTTAGAAGTAATGCATATATGCATCACCTCTTTGACTTCAGGGCAAAACCAAGGGAAAAGTATCACCAGTATTTAAAAAAGTGTGCAAGGCTAAACTCTAGTGTGAGGGACAGTGGGTGCATGAACCCAAACAGATTAATCCCTTTGCCATTGAGACCCTATCGGGTATTGCTTAAAGCTTGATCAGGTAAAAGAAACAGTTTAGATAGTATCTACAAAGTAGTACTCCCTCCTGTCATCTCACTGAACTGAAAACTAAACTGCAAAGAATGTAGTCAAAATACCATTTCAATAAAATGGCTCTGAGAACATCAGAGCAGAGAAAAGGGCAATTAAATAGCTCAACTCACCCTTGCTTTAAGTGGCCAGCAGACCACAAACAGTTCTTGCCTTACCTAGAATCTGCTTAAGAGGCCCTTTACACACACTGCTATTTCAAAGAAGTTTGGTGCCATACCTGTCTCTGGACAGACAGCACTCACTGCAACAAACTGCCCATCTCCTCTCCACGTCACCCGAGGCCTGCCATCGTCCCAGGCTGATGCTGGTAACACTTCCTGAAGTCACACAAAAGAAAGTTGCATCAAAGCCTGGGAAGGCAACTGCTGTCTTTGTCTAAACAAGGGATGAAATCCATCCATCAAAAAGTGTCAAGACCAATAAGTTAAAAACTCATTATTCAAAATGTAGTTTTAAGAAACACTAGAATTAAAACTATTTAATTCAGTCTGCTCCTCCTCCAAGTGCATATGACTGTCTCTTCACATGATACATACACTATCCTTCCCATACACTGTGGTCTCTACTTATAGACAGAAGTGCCTAAGCTGGACACACAGTGAACTGAGATTTGTTCAGGACTGATGCTGGAATAGCTGCAAATTCTACTTTGAGCTCTGTTTGAAAAGTATGCTTTCCTGATGCTTTCTTGAATTCAAAGGAAGATAAAAATGCATTATTTCAGACAACACAGAAACAGACAGAAGCAGCCTATGAAGAGAGCTACCAGAAAGGTGGTGGCAAATTGGCACCACAGGAATAACAGAAACTCTCCTTAAGCATGTTTTCCCTGAGAAAGTATTAGCTTGACACTAAAAAAGCAGTACAATACCGTCTGTTTGCGATGTGCTGCCTGTTTCCCTTCTGATCCATGGAACTGTGTCTCCTTTTTACCCCAGCCAAGAGCAACAAACTTCCCTGAGGAAGAAATAGTTCTTGTAGTGGAAGATTTACAGATAATACCTTAACTACTGTGCACTAAGCACACAACCACAGCCTCAAGCAACCCACATCTTCCCCCCAAATTTTATTCTAAAAATCTCTGGGGAAGTTATGTAGTCTAGAAAGTACTTTGGTATGTGCAACTTACTTGAATGTACAAGTAAGCTGACAAATAACAATACTGACTTTACCCTTCAGCTGTCCAGCAGCGCTACAGTCTAAATAAAGTTTCCTGGGGCCTCAAAGTGCCCTGCTCCATCTCCTTACTTTCCACACACTTACAACATATCAATTACATCAGCTAGGGCAACTTCATTTCAGTGTACCTCACCTTCTCCAAACTCATTTTGGTGGATTTGCTTCTCAGTAATTGGTTCAAAATCCCTTGTCATCATGATGAGTGTCTGCTGACCTGTAAGCCAGATATTAAACACAATATTGGTAATGGTATCTGCAGCAAATAAAAACGCAAGTGTGTGCTCCTAATGTTCTGTCATGGACCTGAATATAGAAAACATGGTACTAGAGTTTCAAAGCATGAAACCTCAAACTGGAACAGAACACTTCCAAGTTTTTCTCCTCAAAAATATGCTTCCTGGCCTAACCTTAAATTTTTTCCACTTTCCAAACCTGGAAGTACCTGGTTCCTTTTCTCTTGAGATATGAAGGACAAGAAGGCGACTGGGAGCAGTCACCACAGATTTAAGAAGAGGAAATCATACCATCCTGATAACCTCTCACAATGAGATGACCAGGTTGTGAATATGGGGAGAACAGCGGATTTCATTTATCTTGACTCTAATAAAGGCTTTTGGTGCTGTGTGCCACAACATCATCACAGACAAACCCATGAAGCATGGGAGAGATAAAAGGAGAGTGAAAACCAGCTGAACTGCCAAGCTCAAAAGTGTGCCAGCTCTGTCAGTAAGTGCAGCTTGAGGTCAGTCACTGGCATGCCCCTGGACACTAGGGGAAATTATTAACATGTTCCCTAATGATCTGGAGCATGGGACCCTCAGCAAGTTTGTAGATGACACAGAACTGGGAGAAGCAGCAGGTACAGCTGAAGACTGTGCTGCTGTCCACAGGGACCCTGTCATGTAGGCAAAATGGGCTCTCCAGAACGTCATACAGCTTAATCCAAAAAAAAGTAATGTCTTGCACATGGGAAATAATAATTTCAGACACTACAACAGACTGGGTACCAAGTGGCTGGAGAGCAGCTTGGCAAAAAACCACACTATGTTTCCCGAGGCACCAAGCTGAACTACTAGCAGCATGCCCTGCTGCACAGGAGGACAAGAGCATCTTGGCTGCATTAGGAGTGCTGCCAGCAGGTTGTGGGAGGTGATCTTGCTCCTCTACTCAGTGCTCGTGAAACACATACAACGGTGACCCAATTTTTGCGCTTCCTAGTGCAAGACAAGGACATACTGGAATAATCTTGCAAAGGGTCAAAATGATGATTAGGGGCTTGAAAAGTCTGTCACACAAGTGGAGGCTGAGACAAGCCAGACTGCCTGGAGAGAAGACTTCAGGGGAATCTCATCAGTGTGTGTAAATATATTATGTGGGAGGTGGGGTACAGTAAAGAAGACACAGCCATGTTGATTGTAGTGCTGAGGGACAGCACAAGAGGCAATGGGCACAAACTAAAATACAGAAAAGAATACAATATGCCCATAGGGGTTGTGGGGTCTCAAAGCTAACTGTGCACAATCCCTCAACAGCTTGCTCCAGGGTAACACACTTCACGCAAGGTGGTTGGAATAGGAGATCTCCAGAGCCTCCTTTCAGTCTCAAGCACTCTATGATTCTGTTTTGTCTGAGGCTAGTTTTACTTTCTAGGTGAGTGATACCTGTAGTTAATTAGGGCCTGTGACGCATATAGTTCCTACCAAAGGCCAAGAAACAGCTTTTGTTACTAAGAAGTCAAATGGTGATACAAAGAAGTCTTTATATGTTTTTGAAGCAAGATCAAATGTACTCCCTGGGAAGACTTCATGTACTAAAAACTATTCCTCAAGGCAGTTTTTTGGGCCTAATCAATTTCTGCGTGCATCTCTGAAGCACCCTGTGAATCATAAAATGAAATCTAATGTATAGGATCTGGTAGAGATTTTTCCACTTTAAGTCCTAGTCCCAAGTTCGTAACTTTTTCTTCCTCTCTCTCAATCTTAGTTATGTTTTATGCTTTGGCCATAGAGAGTTTCACTCCTACAGGCAGAAAGCTTACAGGCTGTTGTTGATACCTGTTGCAAGCAAAACAAGCTCTTGGTCAGGACTCCAGCTCATGACACTCAGACCGCTGTCCACACTTCCAACACATTCCACCTGCAAGACCAAAATAAGATCACAGGAATATGAGTGCAGCACTATTCCAGCACAAAAGCAAACAGTTACCAAGGCAAAAGAAAACTGCCTCCTACCTAAAAGTCAAAAGTCTAACTTTGAACTTTGTGTTGAACAAAACAAAAGAAACATTTCTGACTAAAAATGTTTCCAGAATGTTTATGAATGAGAGCCCAGGTGATGTAGAGTCTAGCACATTCTACATACACTCTTTTACAAAGAGCTTTATGCCGCAACTCTTAGTCTTATGTCAGCACAGTGTCAATACTAATATGGCCCAACAGGGCCTGTGATTATATTGGAAAATATTCTTTAGTAACAAAACACAGACATAACAATTCTTACCTACAGAATTCCAACAGGTAAACTTAAAACTCTGATCAGCCTGTGCATGCTGAGCTTAACAGCTGTATAAACCTGCATCAATGTTAAAGTTTATGGAAAATTGGGCCAGTTTTACTGGGCAGTCCTGAGCAAATAATAGCAGTAGGCAGAGAATTTTTGTTATGCATGGACTATTACCCTGTCTTGCAAAAGGCATGGAACAGAACAACAAATACACCACTCATTGTGATAAAGAGCAAGATGATGTCATTCAAGGAATTAGGCTTGGGTGTTACAATCTTTTCAGGTAAGAAAAGTGAGACTGGGCACCAGTCAACAGAGTAACTATCACTCACATAGAGAGGGTTTCAGAATAAGCAAGGAATCTTCCAGACACCTTTCTTGGTGCCCAGACTGCGCCAAAAGAAAACTGGAAAGTAAACCAAAAAACCTGAAAAGTAAGCCAAAATCCCATAAAATAAAGAATCTGAACTTAAACCAGTTCTCCGACACATCTATCACTGAAAAAAAAAAAAAAAAGTCTTCTGTATCACAAGCTCTGTTAATTTCTATTTCTTATGACATGTTGTAAGTTGCAATACAGGACACATTCTTCAGTACAGCTAACTGTGTATTTAAGCGGTATCTGCAAATCAAGTGCAAACATGAACCAAAACAGGCAAGCTGCAAATAACCATAATTTTAAAGCTAACCCAGACAGACCACTATCATCTCATGCCCACTTAAACCTGCACTGTTGGACTGGTATTGTGGGAACTGATTCAGAATTCAGAGGTGCTGTTGTGGTGTTTAAGTGTCTTGCTGAAGACGATACAAATCTGACACTGAGGAAGGAACAGAAAGCAAGTATCTCAGACTCTGCGATATGTCAACATGTATCAACAGATAACATAAAGGTAGCTACACTGTGAATTATTAATGGATTATTTTATTTTTTATCTAGTCTCAGCAATATCCTGTTTCTGTAAGACTCTCCAGCAGATCCTTTGCTGCTGGAAGCCCACTGAGCAAACTTAAAGGACCCAGGCTGTGGATAGGCAAGCCATCATTTCAATTCCAGTTCATTTACAGAGTGTATATTCTGTTTTTAGGCACTCTCAAAGACCACAAAAATCAGCTTGTCTGTCCAGAGAATGGAGACTAGCCACAGCTCTGTATGCAATGGGCATACAGCTGACCCTTAGAGAAACTGTGTTACTCTTTCCTCTGAATTTCCTCAGTACTGTAGAGTCTGTCCTGCCATGTTACCTGTTTCGTACTCAGACTGCACAGCAGGATGTCTCCAGCTGCTGTAGCAACACACACACTCTCCTGCTCTGGGAGATCTTCGACACCCACGATGCAGCCGCTTCCATCTTCAGGCAAGAACCCATCCACAGTCAGGGAAACTTCTCTTGACACCTCGATACAGAAAGGCCAATGGCTTACTAATTACACATCCCTTCGCTGGGATTTTTGCAGAGTAAAAGCCATAGGTATATTTCATTCTACTGCAGTTACACACAGCATTACATAGTAGAAGAGAATGGGTGAATGGCACCAGAAAAAAAGACAACTTGCAAGTACTTATCTTCACTTATCCATAGTAAACTTTGAAGATCCTTTTATGGTAAAAATGATAGAAGAAAACGAGAAAACACATATATGGAAGCAAACAATACACAACTTCCAATTTGCCCTGCTAGTCATCCTTCAATACCCTGTTCACACTTCACCACAGTATCAACATTAAGAGGTGCATGGGCAGTTACTTAAAGTGTCCCACTGCTCCTAAAAGGGGGCATGAAGACTTCTAGACACAGCATAAAACAATTTCTAAGGAAAATAATTTGGATGGTTAAGGTAAAGCAATCTTTGAAAATTAAATCTCTGGAAAGGTCCACAGGTCTTTTGACAGTTAATTTCAGAACTGAATGTACTGAAGGAATTAGATGCCTCAAAGCTGCACAGTGAGAAGAAAGCAATCCAGCTCTAACCCAGGAATTCATTACTCAATAATATTACTTTAGCAGTATGTTGGGGTTTCCCCCCGCCTAGTGCAAAGTTTCAAAAGCTTCCTCTTGTACTCCTCACTATCTCTTTGCCTGTTGGATTCTGTTTTGTGAACCTGTCCAGACGCAACTGCTCGCCAGGTCGTGCTAAACCACGTGAATGACATGCGTCTAACACAGTCACGCTCTTAAAAAGGCAGACTTAGTACTTTAGAAACACAAAAAGCCTCTTCAGCCACCAAGATCACAGTGCAGCGGCTTCCAAGTCACGGCGAGACAGGAGCAAGCGGCGGCGGGGAACAGCGGCAGGGTCCAAGAGCTCTCAGACACCGCCGCGAAGCCAGAGCCGCACCAAGAGACTGCCGAGCTCCCGGCGAGCTCCCGCTGGCGGAGGCGCAAACGCTTCAATCCAGCTTTGCAACCAAAGCCGACCCCAATACGCCAGCAAGCATCAGAACTCTGCCCCGCAGCAGCGGCTCTNGTGCGCGGGGTCGCTCTCGCAGGGCGGAGCGCGGCGTCTCCTTCCGCTCCACGGGCCGTGCGGGAACGGCCTCAGCTGAGGCGGCAAATCCCGCGCTGCCAGAACTGAGCGGCTCAGCTCCCTGAGAGCCTGCACAAATAACAGAATCGCCGAGGCTGGAGGAGAGCTTTAGGGTCACCCAGTCCAACCATCCACCCAGCACTGCCACTGTAACCCTTAGACTACATCTCCAGATCCAGATGGTTAAACACAAGGGATGAGGGACTCGACCACCTCCCAGGGAAACCTCTTCCAATGCCTGACCACCGTGACAGTGATAATTTATTTTCTAATAATATCTGATTGAATCTCCACTGTCTCAGATTAAGGCCATTTCCTCTGGTCTTACTGCAGGCACAGCAGGAGAGACTGACCCCCACACCCTCCTTTCAGGAGGTTTTAGAGGGCGATAGGGTCACCCCTGAGCCTCCTCTTCTGGAGACTAAACAACCCCAGCTCCCTCAGCCATTTCTCATAAGACTTGTTTTCTGCTCCTTTTGCGATCCTTGTTCCCTTCTCTGGACACATTTCACCACATCAATTAAAGTGAGGGGCCCAGAAGTGGACACAGCACTTGATGTGCAGCCTTGCCAGTGCCAGTGTATAAGATGACAGTGGGAGCAAGATGGTTCTTTTGGAGCTGTTTGGGCAGCTGAAGAACTCCAGCTGCGACTTCTAAGGCACTTACAGGCCAGCCTTCACATAGGTTAGTGCTGCCCTGATGCCACTGCTTCTGCCACACTGCCACCCCCTCCAGATGCGGCTGAGGGGGAGGAGGTAGTTACTTCAGCCTTCAGGGAAAAGAAGGACTTCATGCAGTCACAGTTATACCCTTCACACTTCCCCCTTTTCCTAGTGGAGCTAGACTCCTATCAGTCAGTACTGATGGTGTTTAAGAAAGACAAGGAGCTACTGGAGAAGGTGCAGTGGAGGTGACAAAGATGATTTAGGGCCTGGAACTTCTCTCTTAGGAGAGACTGTGGGAGCTGGGCCTGTTTAGTTCAGAGAAGACTGAGAGGTGATCTCATCAGTACATACAAATATTTCAAAGGCAGGTGCCAAGAGGATGATGCCAGATTCTTTTCAGTGGTGCTCAGTTGGAAGGATGAGGAGCAATGGCCATAAACTAAAACACAAGAACTTCCACCTCAGCATGAGGAAGAACTTTTATGTTGAAGTCAGCAGAACACTTGAACAGGCTGCCCAGGGGGGTTGTGGAGGTTCCCTGTCTGGAGACTTTAAAATCCTATCTCACCTCCAGGTGACCCTGCCTTGGCAGGGAGGGTTGGACTAGATGATCTCCAGAGATCCTTTCCAACCCTAACAATTCTGTGATCCTGTGTGATTCTGTGTTTCAGTCTAATGGCCAAATACTAAGAAAAGACAAAATTGAGACACATTGTTTTTGTCTATGGCAATCTGTAAATTTAGCATGCTGTAATCAGCTTAATGTGCTCTACAGTTTGGCAATTTAGGCCAGTGGAAAGATGGGCCATTACACACCTGGACAGGTTTGCTTTTTGCTGTTCTGACACTAAACTTGGCTAAACTCAGTGATAAAACTCAGTAAAACCTGCTAAACTCACAGAGGGCTTTTTTGAGATCAGTGGAAAAGGCACAGCTATCACTTCACTGCACACAAGGAAAATCAAAGCCACCCAGACTCCTTATTCTTGGGATAAAGGCATGAGAAGTGTCTTCCTAGGCCAGTACAACATCTGCCAAGGCCAGCAGTGCCTGGCTGCACTGGTAGGCAGAAAGGCAGCAGTCAGAGAGCATGTGAACCAGGCATACCTTGTCCCCTGTGCCCCCAGGACCTGCACAGCTTCATTAGGGTGGTCTGACACCCCTATTCCTTGCAGTATCTTTTCCAGAGGCTTTTTCCTTGATCCTATCAGCCTACAGTGTCCCAAGTCACCAGTTTACCACTGTTCTTACCCTGTGAAATGTGCTTGACTGAGCTGAGTTGCCCCAGCTCACTGCACAGCCGTGGCTCTCGCAGCACGTCTGCACCCACCACCCGGTGGTTTTGCAGCTATGGAGAGAAGTCCCCTCATGCCAGATGGCACTTGCTGGTCCTGTCCTACCCACGAGCTGTCCCCCTCTGCTTGCTTGCCTTCCGTGGGTCGCACCACCCTGATGAATCACTTTCTTCCTGAAACCCGTCTGAAACGCCCTATATTATTGTTGCTGTTATTTTCCCGCGGCTGCAGCTGACGTCCCCCACCCCNTATTCCCGGCCGGGGCTGCGGCTTTCCGCGCCACCACTCCGCCCCCCCTTCCCGAAATCCCCGACGGGCGAAGCGGCTCGGATGCTCCCCGCCCCAGCCGGGCGTTGGTACAAGCGGTGCCAGGCTCAGGCCAGCGCCGTGCCAGGCTCCAGGCGCTATCACTGATACCCGCGCGGTGCAGCTGCGCTGGGAGGCGCTTCTGCGGCGCTGCGGGAGGCGCGGGGAGGAGCGGTGGGGCTGCCTTGTGCTCATCGCGCCAGCCGCTCCGGAAAGGTTTATGCAGGGTCCACCCCGATCCGTTTTCATTGGTGAGTCAGTATCAGGGCAGCTTTTTGCTGAATATATCTTTCAGACAACTCCCCGGCAGCGACTGGACCCAAGAAAACTTGAGACAGACGCTGCTTTTCTGTTGCTGTTGGATTTATTGGAGGCTGTGGGTACCTGCTTGGTGGTGCTTGCAGCAATAGCTGTATGCCAGGAGACGGTGACTTCCAGGAGCTCATCTCTACTTCCCTTAAGGAGGTGAGGTCTTATCTAGAGGTCTTTGAATGCTCTGACATGATTCCTTGTAACTTGGTTCTTGAACCTAATGCTTACTAAATGACCTAAATTAAATTACCAAAAATGCGTGCTTGGTCCTGTTCATGGTGTGCACCCATGGACCGTCACGCTGGCAGGAAGTAGAAGTGTAAGGGAATCTTCAGAAGAAGATACTTATACTGGTATTGACATAGAAGCCCCGGTGTCTGTTTGGGAAAATTGAAATGGTTCCTCCTGATGATATTTCCTTTCTGACAAGCAAAATTAACTTGGAAATGAAGCTTTTTCTGTGTGTTTTAGGAGCTTAGTTGAGGCAACACCTTCTCTGGCACTGCTCGTTGACTTTTGTGAATGTGTTCAGCACCATGATCTGCAGTGTCAAGGGAGTGAACTAAAATAATTTAAGTAGCTTTTCAGAAACAGTGAACATTATTGACAGTTGTCTGTAAAGCTAATGTGGAAACAGGAGGGGGCAGCAATAAACACGATGGGGCTTAGCCAGCGCTAGGATGGATAAACCTCCTTTCAGTCATGAGGACAAGTTGTTCCTAAGAGCAGAGGAGAAAGATCAGCTTGGAAACATCACAGTGTGGTCCATTGTATTATCTCATTGACACGTTGTCATACAGCTGGATGTTGTGTTGAATAGTTTTGTGTCTCCAGTTGGCTTCACACTAACTTAACACTGCAGCAATTTATTTGCTTGCACATTTACTTCACTATCTTACTGTCTGGAACTGACGTTTCAAAAAATTCAAGAAATTATTTACAGATGCTTTTCTGGAGTGTTGTTAGCTTTCTTTATACAGGAGCTGTGAGTATCTGCAGCTCTGAGCAAAAAATCACACTTGTCATATTGTTAAGCACTTGAAAAAGGGCTCAGAAACATGGCAAAATTGCCATCCTTGCATAAGGAAAAATTTACCTGAATGTAGGCCTGTGTAGCTGGCTACAGCTTTTACATCTGAGAGAGAAGTTGAACTTGAGGTTTACAAGGATCCCTTCCAGCCCGAGTTTCATGTTTTCCTTTTACACTTCTGGGACCCAGGTGATTACTTTGGTCACTAAGGCAACCAAGTCTCTTTTGCAACAACCATAGAATTACTTTCTCTGGTACATAATCCATCATATGAATCCATACTACTGGATGAAGAACTAACACATAACATGCAGGCATTTTAACAACTTTAGTCAGCTGACACAAATTATTCATAAGGATGCTGAATAATGCTGGATTTTTCTCCAGATGCCATGGTTTAAAAGATTAGTTGAGCATTCATTGCAAATACCAGGACACACTTACCTGCTATCCCTTGACCTGACTATGTGCCTACCCCCAGAGCTTGTTATCTTGCCATGTTTTCTGCCGTTGTTCCTTAACATGAAGTACCAAGTGCCCTAGTTATTGCTATTGATTTGGTATGACCACAGGCTGTATTTATTTTTCACACAAAAAATTATGATACTGTTTCTTGGCTGCTAGTCCAGCCTAATTTAGGAATCAGAAAAGAGAGAAAACAGGCATTAGAGGTCATCTGAGCAGAGGAGGGCAGAGAGCAATGACCACAAGCAGAGTTGGAGACCTTAGCTGGGTAGTATGAAAGCTAGGAAGTATTTTTTTTTTTGTCATATGACATACCTGAGCTTATTCCTTCCTTTTTTGTTGTCTGCAGGTTCTGTATCAGTGATGATATAATTGGGATTGGTTTATTTACCTAGAGAATTTCCTGTTTCAATCTATTTCCTTAAAGAGATGAAGAAAGGACCAGAAAGTGGAGCATGTACCCTTGCTGCTCCAGGCAATTTAGTGGAGTTAGATCCAGACACTAACAGCAGCAGTGGAACCTCAGCAAGAGAGAAAGACATGCTTCCTTCTCCTGGAGAACTGGAAAATGTATCACTGAAAACCAGCACAGAAACATCCAGAAAAAAACTCTGTGGCTATTTAAATAAGCTGGGAATCAAGGGGCCAATCAAGACCTGGAAGTCTCGCTGGTTCTTTTATGATGAAAACAAATGTCGCTTACTATACTACAGAACTGCCCAGGACATTAATCCTTTGGGGTCTATTGATATCTCTATTGCCAGCTTTGACTGCAAAATGGAAAATGGGGAAGGAGTTTTTGAGATCAGAACACCAAGCAGAGCTTTTACTTTGAAGGTAATGAAAAATTCCCAGTCAGGACAGACACATTTGTACTAAGGTATCTCTTAGCTTGAGTTTGGTTTAAGTCCTTCTAGCTTGGATTGCTACCACTTGGACCTAAATTACTTGCACTGCTTTGGCAAGTCTGGGACTCCTTACCTGTGAGATGGCTGTTGTTTAACAGAGTAGGAATAAAAGCCAAACTGTGTGCCAAATTAAAGTAACTGGGGAGTCCTGCAGTCCACATGTAATTTACTGAACAGAAATGAACTCCCCTGTTTAAAATGGTTGCTCCAGGAGGATTCTTTGCTAGACTTTTATTTCTGTGTAAGTCATTGTTAAAAAGCTCTGGGGATGCTTCTTGTCTAAAGCAGTTGTGACATTTCTGCTTAGTCTTGGACCATAAGAAACCAAAATGTATGTAAAATTAGGTCAGTGGTCCACTGGGATTCTACCCCTTAAGGCCATACTAAAGATTTCCTCTGTCCTCCTAAATCAGGTTAGGACCAGAGGATACAGATACAGCACAGCCTGGATACAACTGACCATTTTTTTTCTGCTTACTTGTGCAGGAGAATGGTGGTCATATCCTCAGGATGTGTCGTATGTTGATGAGATGATTCCCCTCCCTTTCCTGTTTTGTGTTATGTTAGGCAATCAGCAGACAGGCAATGATGTACTGGTTGCAGCAGCTACAAATGAGACGTTGGGAATTTTGCAACACTCAGAGCAGATTTCCTGTGGGCAGCTCCCAGCTTGTGAATGAACCTCTGGCTGGAAGAACAAGTAGGTGTTGCACGTGTCAGCCTTCCTTTTGCTTTCAGCCCCCTGATGATGAATGGTGTTCCTCATCGTATGAGGAACATATGATTCATATGATGAAAGTGGGTAGAAGTTTTAGCCAGGCTTTTAAATGCAGGTGCCAGCTATCAGTGCATGGCCAATGTTTGACATTTCTGCCTTATTGTGTGTGAAAGTGAGTAGGCTGCCTCCTAATCCACAGCACATGTTTGGAGATTTTGAGGTATCTTGTGATCATCTTGATTTTCGTCACACATGTGAAATGTGCACATTTGGTATATCACTCTTGTAAGGCCTCTGAAATTTAGAGCAAGTATGGTTTTTTTCAGCAGTGATCTTAAGATATCTGTTCCTAGAAGTGATAGTAGACACGTCAGTGGGTCGGGGGGGCACAACCAGGGTATCCACCTCTTAAGTAATGACTAGATGCACATTTTGTTTGAAACAAATAATCCCCTCCCTAGTAAGTAATAATCACCTCCTGGCTCTAAAAGGTTCTGGCAGGTTGCTACAGCACACAAGAATTTGGTAATAAATTGTGCTTGCAGAGTATTATCTGCACATTAAAACTATCAAATGTGGTTTGAAATGTGGGAAGAGAACAGCAAAATTCTCCTTCCTTGTATCTTTGGGCAGTTAAAGTTTGGTTGTTTAAGGTTAGTCATGGTCATATATCTGATTGAAATCACTTGATTGTCTTTGAGTAGATAATTCTGTTGGCACATGAAAACTTATATAATTTGACCTAATATTAAGGAAGCCTACTCTGTTGTCCTTATTCCACCTGACCACTTGAACATGTAATGTCTACCTGTAGTAAACTTGTGACCCAAAGGACCCAAAGTCCAATGGAATTCTGTCTTGCTCATTTGCTTTTGTGTCCTGTTCTGTTTTTACATTTGTGGATGTAGGTGACAATGACGACTTTCTTCCTCTCGTGAAAACACCAACAGAAGCAGTGGGTTTAAAGGCAGCATCTTTGCCTGCACCTCAAACATCTACTGCTTTGCAGAACATCTCCCTTAAACACCCTTGGACAGAGATACAGTAAGTGCATGAAGAGAACTGCAGTGCAGTTGACATGCTGGCCTGCCACTATGTGTGTTCTGTGCCTGTCATGTATTGTGTGAAATGGGACTCTTGCCTAAGTGTGAAAAGGTGAACTTGACTCTTACCTAGGTGTGAAGCACTTTTTTGGAGGCTGGTCCAGGCCAAAGTACACTTCCTGCAGGTGGGTCTTTCACATCCTCCTGTTCTGATGCATTTCACATAATCTAGCTCTTTTAGGAAAGATCCTGATAGCAGACCTAGGACTTGGTTAAGCTCTCTTCAGTGTAGTCAGTGCTCTGCATGCCTAGTGTGATGCATCTGCACAGCAGTCCTGGAAGAGCACATGGTCAGGTTCAGCTGTACTTAGTAGGTAGTCATAGAAGCCCATTAGCTCTTTTCAGTGGTTTCAAAGGAGTGTAGTGTATTCTCCAAAGCAGGAACTCCAGGGAAAAGAAACCTGAGCCTGTAATGTGGCCTGACTGTATAGCTCGCTCTTGCTTGCAAAGTTTCAAGGATGTTAATATTCCTACTGCTTGCTTCTGTCTGCTGTTGCAATGGGTAGCCCCATCAGGTTAAAAGTTACAAGTCTTGGGCAGTTACAGTTGCACAAATACATCCTCATCAGTGTCTCTGTGTTTCCTAGTCACTTTTTTAGACATAATGAAAAACGAGTGAGTGGCCATAGGTGTGGTAGGCAGCCAAGCGCCTGCCAAATATTGTTGGTGTGGAAGTTGCCTGTAGTTTTTTTATCACCATTGCTGCAGCTACAGTCTGATGCTTATATGAAGAAAGATCCCCATGAGACCAGAGTTTCATGTTAGCAGCTTCATTTACAGGAAAGCAGCAGACACTGAGTCTTCTGTAGATCTCAAAACAAGAAACTTGTTTTAGCTGATAGCCAACACAGGAGGAGAAGGAAAAGACCTGTATGCATACATTCTGGTATAGGTTTTACACAAACTACCTGTACATTTGTAGTCCCTCAAAGTCAGCTGCTCTATTTTTCAGGCTATGCATTCTCTTCTACTCACGTTGATTAAAAATAATAAAAACATGTCTTTGGCCCCTGTTCCCGTGCTTTGCTTTTGTGAGCTGGAGTAACAATTGTCTCTTTCAAGTTGTATTTCTCCCCTTATTTGGTAAACTTTTCTCCAAGCTCTATCACTGTCTGGCTGAGTCTTCATGAGTTAGCACATCTGGATCCCTGAGCTGCTATAGTCTCCTGGGGAAAAGAGTGCAGCATTAGGTAGAGAAAAATAGGAAAATTGCATTGGATGAGTACTAACTGCAGACTACAGGGCCTGAAGGTCTGCTAGTCTTACACCAGCAGTATGTTCTCCAAGGTCAGTGATATCTGCTCTTCTGCTCTGGAGCCTTACAATAGCAAGGCAAAAAGATAATAGTATCTAAATGGCAGCTTCATTTACAGTTAGGAAAGCAGTGAACACTGAGTCGTTTATAGATCTCAAAACAAGGGACTTGTTTTGTTTTAGCTGAAGGACAGCACAGGAGGAGAAGAAAAAGACTTGTATGTGTACTTTATGGTACAGGTTTTACACAAACATTTGTAGTTCCCCATGGTTCTATAAAGTCATCTCTTAGTGCTTCTGGCAATAGCAGCAGTTGTAACAAACTTCCTGGGTCTGACTGCAGTTTTGTTCCTGAAATTCTTTACTACTTTTTAGTTTACGACTGTAAATAACCTTGGCAAGGTTATTTATTAAATGTTTCAGAGCACAGGACCTGTGGCTGCTTCAAATATCATCATTTGTTCCAGTTTTGGCTGTGTTGTAGGTAACTGAGCTTCTCTTGGCAGCTTTTTTTGGCATTTGGGGGATTTTTGCAGAGAACTAAGAGTAGGGGTGGATGAAGGAAGTAAAGGAGGAGGAGAGGGAAGGATGTGGTTGGTCTATTGTTACCTTTGATCGCTCTCTTTGATCTGATATGTTTATGTATAACAGTCAAGCACATGGGGGAAGATCATCTGATTTTACATTGCTGTACTGATTTTGTGGCGTCTTCCTGGTTTACATCAGGTACAACCTTGCTCTCCTCAAATCCACCAGTTCCGTAGAGTTCATTTTCCTAGTGCATGAAGGAGATGAGTTTTGGGAGGAGGGGTGGAAAGTAACGGAGGGTGAGGCATTGAATAGTTTGAATATGCATTGGCTGGCTGCAGTGATCATGACTTCTGTTCACTAGGCTGTCTTGATCTCTTCTTGTTTCAGAAACACTGTCTACAATATTTGTGGCTCCAAGCAGCTCTGGGGGAACAACGCAAATGTCTTTAGCTTTGATGAATTCCAAGGGCATCCTGAGAATGTGGATGAGGAGCAAGAGGCAGAAGTGGAGGCAGGATGTGCAGGTGATTTTTACTGAGCTGTGTGAGCTGAATGGGTTGCCTTCTAGCAGGGATTAGCTGTGATGGAAAGGAGATGGTGGCAAGTTTCCAAAGGCTATGAAAACTGTTACATTATCTCAAGTCTCTTCTTGCGTTGTTGCCACAAGACTGACTCTTTTGGTTCTGCTTCAGGTTCCGTCTATGTCTATTTTCTACCTCCGGAACCTTGTGCAAAGGCAAAAAAACCAACAAAAAACCAACAAAAAAACCCAAACAAAAAAGCAAACAAACAAAAACCAACAAAAAACCCCCACCAAACAAAAAAACCCCCACCAGATTTATTTCTTTGAGGTAAAAATGTAATTGCTGCACAGTCACAGGCTATTTGTGGCAGCTCCACTGCATGCATACCTTTCCATGGTGGTAACTTCCATTTGCTGTGATCCAGACTGATGAGCAGGGTGCAAGGTGGGTTAACAGGTACCATAAACCATCACAACTTTGTTTATTGTGGACATACCAGTGTCTGATCCCTACTGTTTTGGCACCAATACTATCGGTCAATTTTCCACATCCTGTGTGTCAGCCTTCTCTGCGGAACTGTTGTGAGTTCCCATAGCAAGACTTGGGAGTCCACAGTAGCAAGGCAATTCTGTGTAAATTAGATCTATTTCTCTTCAGTTAAGGAGGGGACCCTGGAAGATGGGAGGATGGGGCCCAGGCTGAACTGGATTAGGAAAGCCAGGTGGATGAACAGCGGCTTCCCAGGCTCTGAAGAATTGTCAAGGGAAAAGAACTCAGTGGATAAAGTGAGTGTCCTTCAGCAACAAATTCTGACGCTCACAGAGGAAGTCAAGTCACAGAAGGTAAGTGTGTTGAAAAGACTGCTATTTCTAAGGGTCAGAGTCCTGAAGCTGGTCACAGGGACTCCCTGACATATTGGTGGGGTAGAAGCACTGAGAAGTGCCCAGCAGGCAGTAACTGGAGACCACTTGAAGCTCCTGGTGTTACCACCTTGTGTGTGCCTGAGTGTGTCCAGCACAAAAGAAGACCTTCAGCCATTTCTAGGAAGTGCAGCTAGATGTAAGAGGGAGGTAAAACAAATCCAAGTGTACTCTGCTGTTGTCTTGCTTGTGCACTTCTATTATTTACTAAGTACAGTCCTGCATAGGTACTGTGACACTGGTGAGAGCTGCGAGGTGGAGTGATGGTGTTAACAGCAGGTCATTGTTTTTGAACAGTGACCCACCTTTACGGTGTGATTTGACTGTGGAAGTCAGGGCATGGGTCACTGCAAGGGCTGTCTCTCATGAATGATACTGTTCTTCAAAGCATGGAGCAATGCCAGGTTCTCTGCTAATGATGCTAGTAGCTCTTCCAGCAGAAGAGGCAGGAGAGCCAAGTCCCATGTTGGGCAGTCAGTTGTGTCCTTAATTTGCTTTCTTAAGTGTCTGAGATGCTGGAGCCTGAATCAGTTGTTGGGCAAGGTTCCATGCCTTCATGCAGGGATAGAGTGAGGGAGGACTCTAGCAGAAAGACGGTTAAAATGGATATGCTGTTTCCTTCTGGTAGCACAGGTGGTTGCAGACTGCATGATTTTGCTCCCATTTTACTATACTGCTGACCACATCTCCGTGTTCTTTG
This sequence comes from Pycnonotus jocosus, assembly GCA_013400435.1. Classification (NCBI taxonomy): domain Eukaryota; kingdom Metazoa; phylum Chordata; class Aves; order Passeriformes; family Pycnonotidae; genus Pycnonotus; species Pycnonotus jocosus. Next base: position 14,994 of record VWYP01030935.1, on the reverse strand, counting down.
CTTAGCTTCCCAAGAATGATTGTAGGAAAGCCAGAGTTCAGACAGTGGGCAGCAGTTTTTCTGCTAGCAATCCACATCAAATTATCTGTGAACAGCCACAGAGACCTTTTGGGCCAAGCTCTGAGAGCTGTGGTCTCAAGATTTTTGCATTGTTTTCCTTCTGAAAGGAGTCAATATCAAGATATTTCACTGTTGGGTCTGTGCTGTCCATACAGCCATTGCCCTGGACAACACAGTGATGTGATGGTTTTGCATTCCCCTCCCAGGAACTGGTCAAACTTCTCCACAAAGCTCTGGAGGCAGCCCAGCAGGAGAAGCGAGTATCTAGCATGTATCTCACTGCAGCAGAAGATAAGGACAGGCTGGAGCTAGTGCGCCACAAAGTAAGACAAATTGCAGATCTGACAAGTCGACTGGAAGCTCTTGAACAAGAGAAGAAGGAACTGGAGCAGATACTGACTTTGAGAGACAGCCATATCCAGGAGCTCAAAGAACATGTGCAGCTTCTGATGGAGAAGAACCATGCCAAACAGGAAGTCATCATGACCTTGACAGAGCAGATGGCCCGAGAGCTCTCTGACCCCCTGCAAGAAGCCAACACTATCACTGTAGAGACATTGTATAAGCAGCAGGAGGAGATTGAGCATCTGAAGGTGTGTGAGATGGCACAGGTCTTCTGGGCCCATTTTTATGCCCCCAGGTTCAGTGGGAGCGTGTCTGTGCTTCTGCTGGTTGCACCATCCGTCTCCAAATGAGAGGAAGGCTGGAAGGGACTCACCTGATGCCAGCAGGGTACTGAAAAGCATCTGGGTCAGCTTCAGCTTAGAGCCCGTTTTGTTTGACTTCCTGTCATCGTTCAGTGCCTGCCACTTTCTTTCTTTTCTTTTGTTTCACAGCTGCAGCCTGACTTGCTGTCTTCACTTACTTTGTTGCTCTTCTATGTTTCTGTCTTGCAAACAGTTTCCTAGTACATCCTGGTTCTTTCAGATGCAGGTTGTTGTATGTGCACAGCTGTAATTATGGGTTTGTGGGAGATGGAGAGTTGCACAAAGAGCCACTTTCTGTGGAGAGTGTTCATTTTTCCTTCCAGCTGTTGTTTAATGATTTGTTTCATGAAAAACAACAACAACAAAAAAACCCAAAACAAAACAAAAAACCAACCACAATTAAACCAATTGACCAAACAGAATGCATATATTCTTACTCTTAAGTATATGTATATATATACACTTAGTATTTTCAAAATACAGATCATATAAAGCTAGCACCCCTGGCTTAAGTATATACTTATATATTTATAAGTATACTTATACCCATATACTTAAAATGTCTTGTTGATGCATGACAATGTTGTACCCTGATTTCCATTGCAGGCAATATTTGTACTGGGGAGTCCTGTCTGCTCCTCAGAACACAGAATTTTTGATATATTTTATTGTCCTTAACATAATCTGATGTCCCTGAAATAGGAGGTATTTCAAGTCCCTCAAGAACTCTCCTTGTGTGACTGTTTTGCTTCATGGCAGGATGATATTGATGCATACAAAACCCAGAACCAGTTTCTCAATTCAGAGATCCACCAGGTTACTCGACTCTGGACAAGTGTTGCTGAGAATGAAAAAGCCCTTCTGATGAAGGTAAGACCAAATGACATTTTCCCTCGGTGTGAACTGTTACTAATTTATTTTCAAAGTTGGCACTGGAATAGATTTTGATCCACTAGGAATAAGCTTTCTTGTGTCTTTTTTTTTTTAGTGTAACCTCTTTACTGCTTTGTGTTTTTCCCAGATTAGACATGGTAACTTTAATTCTTCAACAGAAGTAAAATACTCACGAAGATCAGTCTTAAAGGTGCTGAAACAACCCAGATTTTTTCTGCATTTCAGCTAAGCAAATAAAGAAGCAACACTGTGTAGGCAGTCAGATAAGTTTCCTGAGAGCTGACAGACTGAGTCCTGGCTCCATCTGGTCATGATTTCTCTGCTGGACTTGGCACTGCCAGGTTGCAGCACACTTGGGGTCCTGCAGTTAGATCAGAATTCTTATGTTTTCTTAAGTTGTCTTTTTATCTCTAGCTGTGTAAGTGTGAAAAACTTGGTTACTCTCAGACTTGTTTAATCCTATTTTCTGGTTCTGAACCTCTTTCAAGGCTGGAGGTATGTGCTGGCATTTGTACTGTAGGTTTTGCCTAGGATTTACTTCCCTGAGCTTTAAGTTATTGTTGTGAATGAGTGTCTTAGTTTGCTTAAAGAATCACTGGCAAAGGCTAGGCAGAGCAGGTTCAATATTGAAGTGAAAGCATGGCAAAGCTCATTGCCAAGGTTCACTCTACAACTTATTAGATGGTTAAAGCACACAAAGATGAAATAGTACTAAAACATATAATCAGTCAGTCTAAAACTAAAATCAATTTAAAATCTACGTGGAAGCTGGGGATTGAAAAGGGTAAGGATGGGAGAGCTTTAGCATAAAAGGAATAAGAGAGGCCCTCCCACAGAGCCACAAAGTTTGGTGTGCACTCCTGTGCAAAACTTAGCTCTGGACTTGAATTATAGTTTGGGCCTAAAGATTTTAACGGCACTTAAACTTAACAGCACTTAAGCAATGGCTAAATTTAAACAATTTACAAAAGATTCTGTGGAATTTACTGCAATCACAACAATAACTTACTTACAGGCCTAACTTACTTACCAACATAAAATACTAAGATTCCAGGTACAATTTCTGTAGCACATTTCACACAGACCTAGAGTGTGCACAAGGTACCTGTGAAAATTCTCCCTTGAGCTCAGTGAAGTGCTCATGTCAGGTGTCTGCATGTTCTCAACAGGCAAAGGTTTGAGCCTTGAGGAATGGGGGTGTTTGCCCAGGCTTTGTCATCATTGTTTGGCAGTGGTCCCTCAAGTACCTCCAATCTGAGAGTTCTCTGGCTCTGGGAGGCTCAGTCAAAGGGAGGTTGCTGGTCACAGCCCACTGTGGTCCAGGAGAGCTCAAAGGGTCTCACTCAGGACCATCTCACTCAGGACCACTGTTTATAGGCTCACAAGAGAATTGCCTTTGGTCATAGTAATGTGCCATCCTGGCTGCAATTGGTAACTTTCTTTGAAAATTTGATGACAAAAATGTTCTTCCACTTGGGTTTGCAAGAAAAATAAGTTTCCAAAGGTGTTTGTTAAAAACAGAAGCTCATTAGACCAATTAGCACCAATTTCTGGGAGCAGACAGTGTTTCTGATAAGCCCAAGAAGTTAGCCCAGGTGATCTTCATCCAGACTGAGGTCTAACTTGCTTCTAGAGGAAGCATTTCTGATGAGGGAATCTGATGGTCTTAGATGGAGGAATGCACCACCAAAGGTATGTAGTCACAGTCATGGATTCTGGGACAGGGCAAAAAACTGCTTCTGGAGTGTTTTTGCCATTCTTACATCTCTTTGCTTTCTAGTTCTTTGAAACCCTGCCTTCCTCCTAACTTACTGCCCTCTCATCCTGAGACTTCCATAACCTTCAAAAAGGAAGTAATTACACGAGCCCAGCATGCTCAGTGTGAGGCAAAATTCTGATTAAAGTGGTAGTATGAAAGAAACCATGCTCCTTTCTGTCCCCTCTATATGCAACCTAATTCTCTCTGTGCTTTCTGTTTCAACTTCTGCTTCCCACTGAACAGGAGTCTTCACCGAGCTTCCTGTGAGAGTGGGTGAGTCTTGTCACCTGTGTGGCCTTCGTTCCTCACTTGTGGAGTGCACTAATAATCCTCATTCATTTTTTCTGCTTTCTGTGCCCAGGGCTAAGGTGGTGGCAGGTACTGTCCTTCTGTTTGATCTCAGTTGGGCTTCCTGTGCATGAGAAATTATGTGTACCAGTGCTGTGGGACTGGGGATGCTGAGGACCGTGTGGTCATCTAGTCTGTGGTGCTACCATGTATCCTGAAAATTATGTACTTACAGCTCAGTCTCTGGAGTGGTGTGTTTTATCAGGATACAGCTCAATGTGGTGTGGAGAACTTGACTGAGGATGAGGGAAAAAGACTGCAGGGAACTCAGATGCGGTGCTGGCTCTTTGACTGTGTCCTTAGTTGAGCTAAGGGTGTGGCCATCCACTGATGCAATGCAGTAGTTAAAGTAGGTGATGATGTAGTAGGTCTCCTATTCAATAAGCAATATTTAATTCTGTTGCATGTTAGCTACTGCAGCTTATGCTTGTTCATAGACTGTGATTCATTTCATGGCTGCAATTCCACTGATTGTAAAAAACTACCAAATGTGTTTCCTGGGGTTTTGCTCTTCAGAAGTCTTTATATGCAGACCAGACCAATAGAGAGCAGTGGCAATGCAGGAAGGACTGCCACTGAGTGAGCTGTTTCCTTCTTGTTTCCCCATCAGTGTGCGTGCCTGCAAGCAAGAAACTGTCAGATGGAGAGCAAATACCTGACAGTCTTGAGAAAGCTGCAGGAGGCTGTGCCTGATCTGCCCAACTCGCATGCTGAATTGGTGAAGAACCTCATCCAGGAAGCTCTCCAGTGGGATGTGAAGGAAGAAGCAGAAGAAGGTTTAAACTTGAACCCTGTAAGGTAAGAGTTGAGAGCATGGGGATATTCACAGCTTCTTAGAAGCCTGTCTGCCAAGGGAAGTGTGCAGGTAAGATACATCTAAGAATATTTTATAGCAGGAGTCTACATTTGTGTTTATGCCTTCCTGCACAGTCAGGGCCCCTGTTCTGTAGCAGTTCCCATTTCATCTGTTTGGTTAGTCTTGCAGGTTCTCCAGGTAGTTTTGGAGATGAGACCCCCGAGGCCAGGCCTGGTCTCTTTGCCAAGAATTTGATGATATCTTAGAAGTTTCCCACCCTGTGGACAGGTGGTGCACAAACCCTTGACAAGTACTGTCTGTACTCTTGGTGTGTTCTGATCAGTAAGAGATTTATATTGTGTACAAGGAGACATCAGAAGAGAGTGTGGATCTCTGTTCTTTGATCTAATGCCCAAAAGCCTTTCCAGTCCACTCCCACAGAACTGTCTCTGCACTGGGACAGGGTAGGGAGAAGGTACACAGGGTGAGCTCGGTATTTCTTTAGAGGCTGATGAGGTTGGTCTGCAGCTCAGAGCAAAGTTACACTTGAGTTGGTGTGTGTATGCCAGTGCTGCAGGCTCTTGTTTGTCTTCAAGGCTCTGAGGTAGGCTGTGCCAGAGAAGTGAAGGAGGAGTACTGTTACAAAAGAGTAAGATCACTTTAAAAAAATCAGTAGCAAGGGTATCAGCAAAATCCAGATTTAATATTAAGTGACAGCACAACAAAGTGAAGTTGAGGCCTAATAAGCATTTCTCGGATCTCAGTGCAGCCTGGAAAGGGAGGAGAGTGGGGTGTGCGTGCCCGCAAGTACTTGTGCTCTGGTAGGGGTGATGTGAGCCTGGCAGGCTGCAGCTGGCAGTAAGTGTCCTTGACATGGGTACCAGCACTGTCTTTTGAACTAAACACTGCCTTGTGTCCCTCCAGTGAGTATGATGAGTATGGGTTTATGACTGTACCTGACTATGAAATTGAGGACTGGAAACTCTTGGCCAAAATCCAAGCCCTGGAGATAAAGTCCAACAAACTGCGGAGCCAGGAAATAGTGGAGAAGCCCCTCCGTGACAGGTGGAACAGCATTGGAGAGCTGAACCCCTCTGCAGAGCTGAAGAGTCTGATCCGAAGTGGCATTCCAGTGGAGCATCGGCAGCGGGTGTGGAGGTGGATGGCCAGCCGGCAGTGCAGCCCTGTGCCTGGCCACTACCAGAGGCTGCTGGAGCAGAGCAGGGGCACCGAGCACCCTGCCTGCCGGCAGATCGAGCTCGACCTGCCCCGCACACTGACCAACAACAAGCATTTCTCCTCTCCCACCTCCCAGCTCATCCCCAAGCTCCGGAGGGTGTTATTGGCATTCTCCTGGCACAACCCTGCCATTGGATACTGCCAGGGATTGAACAGGTGAGGAGCCAGGTATGCTGCTTCTTCATGAGATGGAATTGAAAAGGTGTAGACACATACTCTAAGCTGTGATTCAAGCAGCCTCAAGCCCTTGCCTTTTTACAGTGCTGTCCTAGCTCTAGGTATTTACTTGCAGAATTCTGCATGTGGTGACTTATTTTTCATCCAGTTACTGGGATCCAGCAAGCAGCAGGATGCACTTGTGTGGCATCTCTATAGTTACAGAATAGGAAAGAACAGCTATAGGAGGAAGAGTGAAACAGTCCCAGAACAACACCACAAGGCTGGGGCTGAATTTTTAAGTAGTAATGTGAAGTAGTAAAGCAAAAGAACACCCTGGTGATTCCTTTTTTTTTTTGCTGAGAACAGTTGGAGGAAATGTTGGGAAGTGTTAACGTGTGAGGGGGTTGCAGCAAATGGCACAAAGAGAGACTGAGGAAACCATGGTTGTTCTGTCTGGAAAAGAGAAGATTCAGAGAATATTCTTACACTTCCCAAAGACATATATAGGGAAGACAAACCTAAATTTCTTAGAAACCTGATTTTCCTAGAATTGTGCTGTCAAGTAGAAAAGGCACTACTGTAAGAAGGGCATTAGCTGTAAGAAGGGAATTTCTAGTTGGACCTTTTCATATGAGGAAGGTCTGTGTAAGCTATTCCTAATGATCTTTGGATGGTCTTCAGAAAGATGATAGAAGCTGTCTAAAAGGCAGTAAGTCAGAGCTGAAGGATGTCAGGGCTGTAAAAGAACGTATGGAGAGGCGAACAATATCACACAGTATGGAATACTTCTGTGTGACCTCTTTCTTGTATTGAAATAGCGCAAATCAGCACGCTACTAACATCAGCAGATCTACAGAACATTCCATCAGCTGAGAAACCTGGCTTTGTCATGCCAGTTCCACATGTCCTGACAGAGCCACATGGGAAAGAAAATCACATCCCTGTGGTTTCTTCAGAAACAGATCACTGGCCTCTGTCTGGCTGTCCTGCCACGTTTGCTATTTTGGATGCCAATGGAGCTGGAGACATGCAAAAAGAAGTCTTGTAATTTTCAGTTCCTGTGTTGATGACTCCTCCTGCGGTATTGAATTCCCTCATCATGTCTTGTCCATGACAGATTGGCAGCTGTTGCTCTCTTGGTCCTAGAAGAAGAGGAAAGTGCTTTCTGGTGTCTAGTCTATATTGTGGAGAACCTAATGCCAGCAGACTACTACAGTGACACACTAATAACATCACAGGTGAGCTGAGCACCCTCACATCTGATTGGACTCTCATATGGTGATTTACAGTAAAGATCTAAAAGTGAGTAGTCAACCTGCTGTGTGTTTGATTTCTCACAGGATAGTGATACCATCTTGCAATCCCTTCCATTGCAAAGGTATTGGAGACTTGAGAGTACAAAGTTGTTAACACTCAGAGGAGCAGGACATACAGAGCAGCAAAATTGGTCACCAGCTCTAGGAAATGGCAGGTACCACTCCTGAGTAGTAACGTAAAAGTCAGGTTAGTCAGAAGGAAAGTGCCCATTAATTGCACAGTTACTTATTATAAAGAAGTCTTAATAGAGGCAAAGCAGCAAATTCTGGTATGTGTAGACTGAGTATAAGGAAGGCAGCATTTTGCAGCCCTTTAGATGATGTTTTTGAATCTGCACTCTGTCTTTGGAGTGCCATGTACATGTGGATGAAAATGCTGAGATTTTTATATTTACTGTATTTGCCTCAGTTCATGATTAACCATGGTGTTAGTTCTCACTGTGGGGCTCTCTGCACATCAGAAAAGATTCTGGCCTTTTGATGTCAAATGTTGTGCTGCGAATAACTTGCCCACCAGTGATTCAAAATCACTGCATTTCAAGGCTTTCAGTATGTCTTGTGTCAGATATGTCCTCCCAGGCAGACAAAGAGATAAGCCAGCTCCCATGTAGTTTAATGAAAGGGTAATTGTGTGCCCACATCACCCACAGCCATCAGTGCTTAGTCTGGTAAGCCTGGCTGTGACCTTAGTGTCTCTGTTGTGTGTGGTCCTTTCAGAGAGAGGAGGGTTGGTTTTATCTGTGGGCCCACAATAGAGGAGGCTTCAAGGGTCAGTAGCTGAGAGTGACTGATGATGCCACTGAATTTGTTGACTAACATTTACCGGGACAATGGTGTGGTGGTGGAGAGGCCAACTCACAGACTGGGGAAACAGTCAAATCACTTTGAGGATAGCAAAATGTCTGTTCAGAGGAGGTTGTGTTAGCTGTGGGATTTAATAGACAACTCTCAATACTCAACAAGTAGAGACTGACAGGGAAAACATGACAGACTGAAGAGGCTCGCCTACATTTTTTGGTGAGAAAACACTGTCAGCTGAAAGTCTTCTTTAGAAAGAAGTACTGACCTCATGGCTGGTATCTGAAAGTTTAGCCAAGCCCCATGTAAAGAGGAACATCTAAGGTGATGCTTTGTGGGTTAGCTTGATGAAGTGAGTGGCTGGGAAACTTAGAATTGAAAGTTTTAAAGACAAAGCATATTACCTGTATGGTTTGTAACCCTGTGCCACAGCTAAGTGGGCTGACACATCTTGGGCATTAATATGATATGGTGGAGGGAAGCCCTAGACATGATCCTGCTCTTTAGCACTTAGCCTTCAGAAAGCACAGCTCTGTGAGATGAAACCTTTATAAACCTGGATCAAAGATCTGACTGACTGCATTTCTGTGTTTTGGCTCATACAACCAGAAGCAAACACGGAAGTACTCAGATCACAAAGAGAGGCTTAAGTGAGAAGATCAGGTTCTGCTTGCAAAGTCAGAGTCATTCGAGGTGTTCAGTCTGTTGGGCCATGTAGAGTCCTGCAGACCTGGGCAGGTATCACGGAAAATCCTGGTAAGACCAAGGCAGGAGGATGTGTCTTGACTTTGAGATTGGGAAGGAACATGATTCTTTGAGTGAGAAGAATTGTATCTTGGCCTTGTTTCAGCTCCATGCCTTGCACTGGATGCCACATGCAAGTACACTGCTTAGTGAGTTTGAAGGGTTGGGAGATAAAGGATGCTCTGCTCTTCCTAGGGTGTGGCTCACCAGAAGGCAGCACTAGTGATGACCCTGACATGCAAGGGCCATGGTCCTGTTGCACTGCTCCTCTCCTCCAACAGCAGGACTGCTCTTGACTTCATTGTTTTCTTTTTTGTCAATTTTAGGTAGATCAGAGAGTCTTCAAAGACTTCCTGTCCGAGAAGCTGCCTCGCCTCACGGCTCATTTTGAACAGTACCGGATTGATGTCTCGCTCATCACCTTCAACTGGTTTCTGGTGGCCTTTGTGGACAGCCTGGTCAGCGACATTCTCCTGCGAGTGTGGGATGCCTTCTTGTACGAGGGAACTAAGGTGCAACTCTCAGTCTAGGCCTTCCTCCCATCTGTACCCCCTCTGTGGCATAGTGACAGGGTCAGGGGCATACACAACTATCAAAGATATGTGAGGTTGAACCGCTTGTCCTAGCCTGCCTGTTTGGTATCCAAGCCCCTGTTTTCTATGTACTTGCTGCTAGTAGGCTGACCTAGTCCCTGATTCTGTGCACTTGGTACTTTTTAGCAGGTGGCTGTGCTATAAAACATCTCTCTGTTAGGCCGTGGTGTCTCCTGCTCTATGACAAAACTGAGAATATTACAGATAAAGGGAGTGGTATCTGGAAACATGAGTCCTGCGTTGTCTCTGAGCATAGGGAGAACCGGAAAACCCTTGTGAAATCCCTGTGGGATCCTTTTGTAGAGCCTAGTATTCTCTGGGCTTGCACATTAGCTAATGGATGGACATTCTCTTGAGATTAGCTCAGTACTCCTTTAGGCCTGCCCTAGTACAGACTATTGAGAGCAGCAGTAACCCTGGGTCTAGTCTGTACTGCAGTGTTGTGTGCCTGACACTATCCTTTATGCCAGGATGGCCTGGATTTTCAGTTCCTTAAAACTTTATCCACTCAAATACCTTTTAACCTTCCAGGTCATCTTCCGCTATGCTCTTGCGATTTTTAAGTACAATGAGGAGGAAATCCTAAGAATTCATGACAGTGTGGAGATCTACCAGTACCTACGCTTTTTCACGAGGATGATCACGGACGGCAGGTAGGACTCTGAGTTGTAGACAGGCTTCCATTGTGTATTTGTACTTGTTTGTTTGTTAGGTCAGCTTAACAATAGTTATGACTAGTTTATTAAGAGAGACACATATGCATTGATAGGTCTGTGAGACATTTGTCTCTTTTTGACTTTCCTTTCATGGCATTACTTAAAATCTCCTTGGCTTGGGCAAAGGCATGCTACAGCAGAGCAAGCCATAAAGTCTGGGTCAGCCTCCTTGTGGCAGCTGGTACTTGTGCCACTGACTGCTGGGTTTCTCTCAGCTATATTAGGGTGTTTGGGAACACAGCACAACACATGTTGAATGGCAACATGTGTCTGACATGAAGATTTCTGTGATCAGAAGAGCTCGACATCAGGTATATTCCTCCCTGACAGGCCATCAGAATTGGCATCTGATCCATTGTATCCTAAATGATGGCTGCCCACTGGTACCTTAAAAGGTGGGATGGTATAAGTGTATATGAAGTAATGCTTGAGTTGGTATTTGTGTGGGAAAGAACTCCTTTGAGACTCTGCTGTTTGGTGACTTCTAAGCTCAAAGAGCTGAATTCTGAGGCCCTATTCTTTAACACCCCAGAATGCTTTTGGTGTATCTGTTGCCATGTGTTACTAGCCAGTAAACAAGTTGACCAGAGCTGTCCTTTCTATCGTAGGAAGCTGATGAACATTGCCTTCAATGACTTAAACCCCTTCCCCATGAAACTGCTGAGGAGCCGTCGGTCAATGCACAGGGAAGAGCTGGAGGCAGAGCTGTGTGAACTTGAACAAATCAAGGCAGCCTATGTGAAAGAGAGAGCAGAGCAGGGACCTCAGGACCTGGAGGAGGTTGTTAGTGAAGAAGAAGAAGAGAGCTAACAAAAAGAGAGTTTGTCATCACTTCCCTCCCATCTTGCAGAAGGTCATCAGTAGCAATTGTCAGTAGGAAATGGACCAGAGGGGGAAGCATGGTCACAGGAGTTCATCAGCCCCGGTAAGCAAGGCTGTAGTTATGGGACCATTTGGAGACCAAGTCAGATTTTATAATGGATTGGAAGGTGTCAGAGGAGTTTTATCCTCTTCTGTAAGTCTCCTCATTTAGCCCATCCTGTCCTGTGCAGTTCAGGATTACAGCTGAGGGTGCAGAGGAAATATAAGTTGTGGTGTCATGACAGGAACTGACATGGTGCAGAAGACCCAACCAAGCAGCACTTTTATACTTTTTCTGATAGAGGCTGGAATGAGATCTTTATCTACAAGTAGAATCTCCACAAATAGTGAACCAAGAACACTCCCTCATTATTACCTAAAGCTTCTGAATTGGTCAGGAAAAAACCTTCTTTTAGAGGGCATGGTGCCTTTAGTGTCTAGCCTGCCAGGAGAGCGTGTGTTTAACATTGTTATTGATCAAGACACTGTCTCCAGATGAATGTTAGGTCTGTGGAGGTTCTGAAAGCTGGAGGACATCATCCCATGGGACTCAGGCTGGGACAAGGAAACAGATTGTGGGAGAGTAGAGTTGCTTCTCCACTTTGGTTCCTGTAGGAAGTTCATGGGAGCACAAGGTGTGTCTCCTGCTTGGTTGGGAAATGTTGGAAGCTTTTTCTCCTCATTGTTTAGCTTTGAGGCCCTGGCATCACTGTGTGCTGGTGAGTTTGCTCCATAGAGGAACTCTTTGTCTCTGTATGAAACCAACCACAGCCTGCCTGCAGGCAAGGCCTAGTGTTATGTGGACTTTTCCTGGGGATAGCTCTATTTTCTGATAGCCTCACTCTCTGCCCCACAGTTGCAGTCCTCCTGTGCTGGGTTTTTACACAGATACCCCTGTCTCTGACTGCCATTCATTCGGGGAGGGACAAGGGCTTTTCTTTAGGAGTTTATGATATTTAAGGTGTTTTATCCATGGCATATGGCTGGTAGTGAATCTGAAAACCCTGGGAACAAGGTCACAAAAAGATGACTTGATATTCTTTAGAAAAAGAACATTAATGTCCCCTGAACTAAGGAGCTGGCCTCCATGGGTCTAGCACACAGAGATGCCCTATCTTGCCTCTGGAAATGGGGTTTGACAGCCTTCTGCCTGCCTCCAGGCTTGTCCATCCCATGGCCAGATGCCCTGCCTGTGCAGTTCAGCCCTCCACGATGAGTCAAGTATTTAGATAAATAAAACTTCTTTCCCTTAACACGAGGCCAGATCTTGCTGCCACACTTTCCTGCTGACCAATGCATTACTCCAGGTGTGCCTGCAGTGCTGGCACTGACAGCATGCAGCAGACCCTGCTATAAGGGGGGCTCTGCTCTATGTTTTTAGACTGACCTTGAACTCAAGTGGATAATGGCTTCTTTAAACGTCTTGTGGTTGATAACCCAACCCTTCAAGTTGTCAGTGCTTGCAGAGGAAGGAAAGGGAGGCATTCATAGCCCACAGCATTCTCAGCCCCATAGGCTGTAAGTCAGGATGACAGACTCTAGGGGAAACAGTGTCTGTTCACCTGAGACATACGGTCTGCTTCACTGCACAAGTCAGCCAGTTTGAATGAATTAGAGAAGGCTGAGATGGGAGAGACCTATGGAGGCCAACCACACAGCAGAGAAATAATCAAAATGGAAGTTAAGTTTTGGGAAGAGTGGATAGATCCCCTGAATGTCACTGAGAGCTGCACACATTGAAAATGTGGGATGAGAAGAAAATGTTACTGGAAGCCTACTACAATATCTCAAAAAAAAACCCAGACAACTAATTTTCAAACTATGCCACCTAGATAGGGAGGTCTAAAAGGCAGAAGGTTTTTCTTCACAGATGATATTGCTAATCTAATTTATTTATACTCTTATGTTCATGGGTGCATACAGAGTTTTGCTGTTGTTACAGACATTATCTTCTAAATCAAGACCATGAAAATTAGAAGTTTACTTACAATTTTATTTCCTAGAGCTTTCTGCAAAAGCTTAAAAATCTTTCCTCATTACTTGCCCTTATATTTATTAATAAAGGCATATTAATAAAGGCATTTGAAACATGATGGGGAATTCTGAAAATAGTTTTGAATTGGAAAGTGCGAGAGCGGGTTGCCAGGCATGGGACAGAGTTCTTTGGAAACAATGTTGCTCTGGAACACGTTGTTTATTGCAAGGGCCTAAGGGTGTGAGAGGGCCCTGCTCTGAGCTGCCAGCATCCAGCTCAAGGCGGGCCTCAAGAGACCAATTTCCTGTTGCTTTACAGTTTTATCTCTTTCTCTGTTGAATATTCCAACTTACAGTAACCAACCAATACAGGACACAAATCCTACTACATTTACATACAGCCTATAAAAACGACTACATTACCCTATCACTCTATATTCTAAACTTTAAAGGTCACTCCCTTGTCTGTCTTCTCCCTGATACCTTGAGGGGGCTCCACCCATGGGTCCATGGGTCTTTGTCTGGTATTGCTTAATCTACCTTTGGCTAACAGCTTTCTTCCTGTTGGCCCTGCTCACATCTCAAAGGCTGCCTTCATTTCTATTCCACCTTCAGGCTTCGTACTTTCAGAATTTCCTTCTAAGCAATCATATCTATAAGGTCTCCCTGTCTCACCATTCCCAACAGGAAGGGAAGGACATGTGAGGATTGTTGTAAGTTTCTTTTCTTTTGTATCTTCCTCAGATTTTGGTTTTGGTCCACATGTATTTGCTGAGGACCATTTCCTCTGGTAATATTGATAATCAATCACATGTGCTCATTCTTTTTTATTAAACTATAGTGGATGCAGGAATATCTGCAAGGCCTATACAGACTTGCACCTTGGAGCCAAGCTCACATGTCCTGATGGGCCCTCATCTACTTTCCTTCTGCTTCACAAACTTCAGTGGTACTGAAAAGCACTGAACTCAGGTCATAAAACAGCAGTTGGGCCAGACATAAAACTCTCAGGCTCCTGCATGACCTGCAGTGCCTATCAGTCAGTGTCATGGGTGTTCTGAACCTCTTGGTTACCTCTGCCTGAAGTGCTCAAGCGTGATTTGTGCTGCCACTGTCAACATTGTGGTGGCTGGGAAACAATTTGACCTGGTTATGCAGCCCAGCAGCTCCTTCTGTGTGTGCCTTTTACCCAGAGCCAGTCTTTGCTGAGCTTTGCTGTATGCATAACATTACTTGTGAAATTAAGCTTTCTTTCTCTGCATTAACGTAAACCTTGGATATGGTTTTGATTTCCACACCCACCCTCCTCCCTATGATGTGCCATTAACCTGTAGTTCAGTTTGCTGCAGGATGGCCACCAAAAGTTCATGAGAGGGGGTTTGAAAGGATAAATTGGTGGAGTGGTGCCAAACACAAATAAAGCCACTGCTGGCTCAGTAAGCCCCTGAGCTGCTGTACTGGTTTAAGGTAAATTTGTGAGGAAACCTCCTAAGGGGCCCTCCCTCCCCTCTGCAAACCGGTTTGGGAAAGACTTCCTCAGAGAGAAGTGGAAAGAAAACGGTTTATTAACAGCACTCCCCAAACACAATAAATTGAACAATGCCCAATGACAAGAACTTTGTGCCGCTCTGGAGAAGTAACAAATTTAGGAAAGAAGTCTCTCCTCTAGGTGGTTGCTCTGTTCTCAGTTCTCTGTCCCTCTGGTGCTTGGTAAAGTTGCTGCACAGGGTAGATCTTGATGGGTCAAGCCCCCAGATGCTTCCCCCGGGTCCTCAGTCCAGAGAGATTTGAACAGTTCTGAGGAAAAG